>JAJGXB010000567.1:0-21728 GCA_020882725.1 Aphelinus certus
TCAGCATGTTTTTGGGATCTTTCGTATCCCAGTCCCCTGCTGCCAAATAATTTTGGTAACAATGCCGAGGCCCAGAAGTAACATTAGGCGGTATACAATTAGATCCAGACGAACGCAATCCGTTCGTCAGGGTCGAATAATTAAAGGCCCGTTAATAGTATGTGGAATATCTGCTTTTGAATATGATCCAACAGAAAATTACGCTTATATAAAAAAATATTGTAGTTGGATCTATGAATAAAGTATGTGACAAGTGTCAAGCCATAAAGTGGCCAGATGAAGCTCCTGGATTGTGCTGTTCTGGCAGGAAAAATTAATCTTTCTGCTGTTGAAGAGCCACCCGAGCCTCTCAAAAGTCTTCTTTCAGATAGCCGCACTGATTCCACCACATTTTCTGGCCTATTTAAGGAAGTATAATACACTGTTTCAAATGACTCCGTTTGGAGCTAACGAATTTCGAGAAGGAAATTTTAGGCCAACTTTCAAAATTCAAGGGCAAGTATATCATAGTATTGGGAGCTTATTGCCTCTTGGGGGTGGAGATTTGCAATTTGCTTTAGAACTTCTAAAAATTGGAGATGGGAAAGTATCCAATGAAAATGATTACATAAATATTGATAGAAAAGTAGAAAAGACTGTTGATACAGTCATGGACCTGATTTCTAAAGTCTATCCAGAAATTGAAAATCTCTCTGACAAACCTTAAAATTGGTTATGCGAAAGGGCAATTCTAACTCCTCGAAACGCTACCGCTCATAATATTAATAATAGTATTTTAGGAAAGTTAGATGGAGAAATACGACATTATCATTCTATCGATACAGTGATCAACATTGATAAAGTTGTACTCTACCCTCAAGAATTTCTGAACTCTTGATCCTTCAGACTTTTTACCTCATGACTTGAAATTGAAAATTAGTTCTCCAATAATGCTATTACGCAATCTAAATCGTCCTAATTTATGTAATGGCACAAGATTGCAAATTAAAGTTATGCGGGAAAATATAATCGAAGCAACTATTCTCACAGAACCTGCTGGAGAATCAGTATTCATACCTCGCATACCTATGATTCCATCAGACTTACTATTCCAATTCAAACGATTACAATTTTCTGTGAACTTTCTTTCGCCTTGACGATCAGGGACAGACTTTTAAGTACGTAGAGACAGATTTGCAAACAGAATATTTTTCACGCGGCCAATTGTATGTTGCTCTTCCACGGACCGGGGTTGCACGTAAATAATTCATATTAATTCCTCAAAATTCAAAAACTAAGAACGCCGTTTATTCAAAATTTCCAATTCTCAGAGGATACATGGAAAATACAACTCCAAGGATTACAAAATATCAAATTAATCAAATTTTACAAATGAATACATATTATACGAGTTTTTCAACAATGAATGAGAGTAACAACACTTCGAACTCAATACACATATTCGCGGGCGAAGCCGCGACGGGGGACGCTAGTTGTGTATATTTGATGAAGGAGAATATATTCTTTGTCATCTACAATTGATCAATCTTGATAGAAATTCAACAAATTCATCATGAAGTTATAGTGTTGGGATAGTAGTGGCGGTGTAATGAAGTACAGCTCTAAGTAATTAATAAAATATTTGTTTATTAAATATTGCTCGGAGATTCCTGGAAGTCGAGGTGAGCGGGGCGGTGGTCGGACGAGAAGGATGGGTCGCGGAGAGGGAAGTGAGCGCTTTTACCTGTGGCAGAGCAAAGCGAACTTCTAGAAAGTTCGACGAGCGCGGTAAATATAAACTGCCGGTTTGGATTCAATATAAACTCAACATTCCGCCCGCCTCGTTTTTGCGTATAATAGAAAACGAAAAATTAGGGTTACATATTCGTTGATTTAAGAAAGTAAATGAAAAACGGATTAGGGCCTTACCCAATAGTTAAAACTGTTTGTCACAAATTCAAGGCACTGGTAAGGCAACTTAGCTAATCCAAAAACTACTTGAAGGTCTTCCACCAAAGAATTATTAATAATACTAGAGTAAGTATAATGTACAATTAAAAAAAAAAAAAACAAAAAATATGAGCAATTAGAAAACGCGCACAATAGTTTTGCTAACGAAGTTATGCCTAATAACAATATTACTATGCTCTGGATGAAAAATGATCATTTATAGTAGAAGAATTACAGAAAAAATGCACATAACAGAGCGAGAGTAATAGTAATCAGACTGACTGATATGATAACAATGTTATCGTTAAATATTCGACTGAGACGAGTTGACATTCTTAGTTTCGCGAGAAAAATAAGAACTTTATCGACTTCTCAGAATAAGCTCAGAAAAATATGAGAACGTTAAGTTACAAATTTTGGAATCTAGGTAAAAACTGAAGACAATTCTATTTCTATTGGCCTGAGTCTTGAGCAGCTGGCAGTAGAACGAGCTTGACGACAGATCTGGTATACGAAGATTTCTCGGTCTTGATCGTGGCAACTCGTACTAAACCATCGGCGCCAGGATGTATTTTAGTGACCAATCCTAGAGGCCACTGGGATGGTGGAGTGAGCTTATCCTTCATGAGCACGACGTCACCGGGCGCTAGCGACCTGGAAGAACGGTTCCATTTCGTTCGTTGCTTCAGCTCCTCCAAATACCCCTTTGACCACAGCGACCAATATTCCTGTAGAAGTTTTGTGATCCAATGCCATCTTCCAGAAATGGAAATTTTTCACATGTTGCCAACATTCAATGTTAGTCCTGTACATTCTTAGAAAAAAAAAATTAGGAAAAAAAATGATCTCTGAATTCTCACCTGAGATCTCACCTGACATGAACCTAAAAATTTTCAGTAGTGTTGATTTCTTTTTCTTTTAGTATTCTATTTTCCAATTTCTTCGACAATTCATCGAAATTCTATATCGACCCCAATTTTCACATGTTGCCAACAATTAATGTTAGTCCTGTACATTCTGAGAAAAAAAAATTTAAGAAAAAAAATCTCACCTGAGAAGTTGGCATGAGATCTCACCTGAGAATTTTCAGTAGGGCTGCTTTGGTACTCAGACATATGAACACCGCAATATAGCCCTTGAAGGTACCTTTACTCTATCGATGCTTGTCTAAACGAATCTTAAAGGCACCGGCAGAATCGACTCCAGATCTTTCGAAGGGAAAGGTCGAGGTAGCCTTTTCACGAGGTAACTCGCCCATCAATTGCGACTGTGGCTGAGCTGAGAATCTTATGCAGATTGTGCAGCGACTTACGGTACTCTTGATGGTCTGTCTAGCTTTCAGTATCCAGAAAAGATTGAGCCAAGGTAAGCTGAATACCACCATGATTGGTTTTGAAGTGAACATCTCGGATAATGAGAATCGTAAGGTGACTTCTCGAAGGTAAAATCAATGGGCACTTGTCTTCAAAACTTAGAAGTGAGTGACGAAGTCGCCCTCCCATCCGAAGCAAACCGAGATTTTACAAAGCGCATCGGCTCTAGTTTCTCGAAAATAAGTACTTTGGATACGTGTCCACAACTTTGAATACTCAAGTACACTTCTTCACACACCAGAGCCCGTGAGATACATAAGTTGTCATTATTTATCATTTTTAAGTCATCGCGACTATCCAATTTTCTCTTAACTTCTGGTTCAAGGTTGCCTCGTCTTACGAATGATTCGGATGGTAGCGGATGAAAATAATCCACATTAAGAATAAAACTTTCATTCAAAACGAACGTTTTACGCAAGACGAATAATTGTAATATAAATTAAAATTGTATAAATCAAATATGTATAAATTGTCGATCTCTGAGGGCCAATCCAGAGTGAAGTGGAAAAGGGAAAATTCACAAAATCCACCACATGTTCCTTTAATGCGACGTTTCGCCAGTAAGGTTCACTGGCCTCATCAGGCTAAAAATTTATTACACAAAAAAAAACACTTAATAAATTGTGACGTTGCATCGGCCTGCAACGGCCACTGGGGGGAAAACAACCCGATGGTCCACGAAGGTATGTTGGGTGGGCGCCAGGCAAATATAATTAATTATATTTGCATCAGAATTTGCTTAATTCTTAAGCAAATTCTGAGTGATTCTAAGTTCATCATAGGTTATATAGACCGAATATGGGGAAACTATTCAAAATCAAGGGAAAATCCGATTGAAACTCACTGCAGGGGGAAATGGGAGTACCGGTTGAGGCGGCCGAGCCTCCAACTCACGTGTGCCAGGGGAGTTGAAGTATCAGGCGTGCCCGACTTCAACTTGGGGAGCCTCTCCTGGGAGGGCCGCCCACTACCTATCACGTCTTTGACTCATAACGGATGACCGTCGACCCACTAGACTGACTTACAATGATTGTTCCTTCGAAATGTCATGGTTGCTGCTCCAGGATAAGTATAACCAGTAAATAAACCAGTAAACAATAATCAATTCAAATAATGGAGGAAAACGGGAGGAATCCAGTACAGGTAAGTAACAAAGATGGTATCAATATTTCATGTTCAACAAAAAGCGAATTTATTCCATGGAATTTGTAACAAATCAACCAACAAATTTATACTTGAATGTAAACAATACTAAAAGACTACGCGGACCCGACGCCGGTCCAATCCCTGAGCGTGAGTTCACCCGCCATTTTCATGGCGAGCGTTACCTCGCCCAGGGAGAATTCTCGCGACCAATTCCGCGTTCCCGACACGACCGAATCTATCGCACGCGTCCCGGAGGCCGTCCCGAGCCTGGACATCGGCTTAATAGAGGTTCATATTACCGTCTCGTCTGAAGAACTCTGCACTCAATAACTGAATAATGAAATTCAAAGTCGACTATCGACACTACTGAAATTGATAGGTGATAGCAAAACATACAAAGTACTCTGTACTGCTGATACTGACAGAATAGCGGAGGAATCACCTCGTGGCGCCTTCCTCCCCGTCCCTTTTCGCTCGAAAATTCGCGGAAGCCAATTACAATATTCAGCGAACCACCAAAATAATCGCGGGACCAATGGGAAAAATTCCTGGAACCGCGCAATTATGTAAATTTTCCCATTGGTTGACCGCACACGCACGCCCTCTATTCCGATCGGCCGCGCGGGACCATTCAAATAATCTAGGCTATATACATATATACAAATACTCGAAAAGTACATCCAACTTGGCTAAAAATACATCTAGTCGAAAAATTAACAATAAATAATAATTTACAAATGTTAACTGACCCAGCGCACCCAACTGCGCACGTCTATTACTTCTGCGCATCGACAAATTCAATTAACTATTTTGAATCTCTGTCCACGCGCCTCGTTCCCCCGGCCGCGCGCGTGTGGGTCTCACCAAGCTGCCTAGCTTCTGCTCCGACCGCATGGTCGGCAGTTAAACATGGCCGCCATCTCGCTCCGCTCGCGCTCACCGTGGAACCGTCGCCCGCGTGCGCCCGCGCATCCACGACCGCGGAGCTTCTCACCTGGAGCTTCGGGGTGTATCCGCGCATGTCCGCGACAGTGTTTCGGGGCCGTGGCCGGGGCCGGGGCGCTCGGGTCACCCTTCGGCCCACAAATCATGGCGGCGCGCAGGCTGCCCCCTCTCCAGAGCTATCCGGGACGACTCCCATCGTCACCGGGACGACTCCCCAGGGCCCTGGGGTGGCTGCCTGCTCCCCCGTCGCCAGTGTGAAGTGCGCCTCCTAATGTATCTGTGTTTCCAGGGTGCTGTGGACCGGACGCTGCCATCCCCCAACTCCAGTTCTGCTCCAGGGCCAGCAAGCAGCAACAATTGGTCCAGCCTCCTCCCAGCACCTCAACAGAGGGAGAAGAATTAGTGGTCAGCTTAGGGACTGAACCTGACCACCAGGGACCGGTTATCCCCTAGCAGCGAGTCTCCCAGGAGGTCTGGACGATAGGTTAGCCCCATCGACCGTAGGTAAATACTTCCCACAACATATATTGGGAGTGTTCTATACTAATTCACATATTTGTGTTGCAGGGCTGGGCGGAGAAGGGCCTGCTGGTCACAGAGTCCACCTCCAGAGCGTCAAAAGCTCTGCCCACAACATTCCTCGGGGGGTATTCTTAATGGTAGGCGGGTAGGTAAGCTAGGGGGGAGAAATCAGGCTCTCGTCAACAGAGCCTGGGCTCTCCCCGTCACCCAGAACTATGGATAGAATCCGCAGTTCAATGGTTTACCAACGACTCAAGCTGCTGGGTAGAACCAATACTAGGCCGGTCCTCGGTGGCTCTCTCACGGGAATATCAGAAATGAACATATTTACACATAAACAATCGATTCAGATCTCATGCACTACGATTCTATCCCTTAATCTCTACTTAACCACTACCTTACTGCTACTTAAACTTAACCTTATGCTATATAACCTGAAACAAAGGAAAACATATAAGTTAATGGGGTTAGCTTAACTACGGACACCACAGGACCACGGGACGGCACAGGACTTTTCAGTCCACTTACTGGGTCCACGCCAGTCTACCGCCTAGATTTCCTGGAGTCACGTATATCCGCCAGGCGGTAGGGAGGACGCTCCCTCCCTATCGGGGAGAGCGGCTCCTCCGGGCCTCCCAGAGTCCGGCTAAATATCTCTCTAGGTACGGGTCGCTTCGGCTCCCGGACCGTCGCTCGGCGACGCTCCCTTGGACGTCTTCCTGACTCCCGAGGCCTTCGCCCGGTCAGAGATCTGGACTGGCTTCGTCTTCCTGCGGCGGATCTTCTTGGGGTGCTCTCCCGTAACCGGGACGGTCCCGGTCGATGATACTCCTGAGCGTCAGGAAGCTGGAATCCAGGCAGCAACATGCTGTCTTCCCTCGCCCAGGAATTTAACCGAAACCTCCAGTAGGCCCCGGCACAACGGGAGCACTGCTCCTCGGTGACGCCACGTCGTCCGCAGTTGAAGCAGAAGTCTCCAGGTAGCTTTATGGGGCACCTCTTGAAAGGGTGCTGCGGCCGCCAACAATGGACGCACCTCGATTGATGAGGGTCCACAGCTCGGGGTCCGTCGGAATACGACGTAAACCTCCGAACTGTAACCCGTTCAAAAACACCAGTAGCTGTCCATTGTGGTTCCGCTCTCGTTCTCATTCAGCTCGGACCGCTGCTCAGTCCACTCGGCCCAGATTGTCCCATGTGGGATAGGCTGGGCCCTTCATAGCTTCCTGCAGGCGTCGACCTGCATTTCGAGCCGCAGATGAACGCCTGCGGGCCCTCGTCGGCCTCACCTCTCCACCAGGGTGCTCTGAGAACTGCACTCTCTTGAGAAAGCCGCTTGAGGAGTCCCGCCGCCCAGTCCGCAAGATAGAGCGCGGAACTGACTGAGCTCTGCTAGAGGCAGTGGACGTCGGGGTCGAGGGTTGCCGGCCCAACGATCTGGCTCGTTGCAACTCCACTCGACCCTCGGGCAGGACCCGGCGATGCCACGTATCTGATGTTGTTGATACCCTTCCTTTCGGTGTTGCTGGCATCCGACTCCTTGATGGTGGCATCGCCCCCGGATCTACTCGGGCTAACGAGCGGCGTCTCTTCCCCGACGCTCTGCTCAGAGTCGTTGACGCCCCGGGTTCTGGAGTATCGAATTCTCCTCTCTTCACCCTCTGATGATTGGCGTGCCGCCGAGCTTTCCGTCCCTGGCGCTTCGCCACTGAAGGTGCATCCCCCAACCTCTGCCCCAGGCCAGCGTGAGTACTCGTGGTGGCCGGAGTTGGGACCGATAGCGTCTACTCCATCTTCATCACCTCTTCCCTCACCGGCTCAGACTCACGATTTACATTTGACGGCCCAGGGTGATCTGGCGAGAGATCTCGCCTCCCCGGCACCTCCCGGCCGTTTTCGTAATCTTCGGCCGTCAGGTGTCGGGTCGGCTTATATCTCCGTCTTCTTGCGCCTTCTGAGGGCCGCAACATCGGGTAATCCTCCCTAGGCTTCTCCAAGCGGATATTAACCGGCTCAAGAATTCGTGCCATGAACGGAGCAGCGTCATGGTCCCCTTCCAATCACCCGACTTCCACTCCCCAGGCTCCTGAGTGGCTGGGGCACTTCCCCAGAGCTGACCCAGCTCGACGAAGCTCGACTGCGTCACCTCTCCTTCCGGCTCTCTTCTCTGCTGTTGTTCGCTCTGCCTCATCTCTGTTCGAACCCTGGGGCGTTCAGTGTGGGAGGAGTACTGGGCCGGGACACTCGGTGGGTCCTCCGACAGCACCAGTCTACTCAACTCCCACACCGCCTCCTTGCTGTCCAGCTCTATGATTGGAGGGGTCGGCGGGCCTTGTACTTTCTACTTTATTATCTACCCTCCACCTTAATCCTAATACCTTAACTATCCTTAACTCTACGGGGGGGGGGGGGGGGGGGGGGAATAAACCGACGTAATTGGGACATGTGCACATTGAGTATACGCCTGTTAGACCCGGTGTCCAAAACGTAAACCAAGGGGGACGTTATTTCGGCGATTTTATACGGTCCTTCGTACTCAAGGGCCGGAACTCGCCTCTTATCGTAACGAGTTTTGTGCTTCTCCTGCGCCCCCTCTATAAACGTCGTTACCAGGTCCCGTAACGCACTCAAACGCTCCGTTCCACCGGGATCATGAACAGGCTCAACACGTCTTTATCTTGCAATAGGCCCAGCATCTCGGGACTTATTATTATTTCACGTTGCGCCGCGTTACCGCTATGCAAGATCAGATTCCCCATCGCGTCAAACGTCGGAACTCCCGCCATGTCCTGGGACGGCTGGGCCTCGGTTGCAACATCGAATCCTTGCTGGTCTGGTACGTATACCTCTGCTACCGTCGGGATCTCCTCAGTTTCGATTTCCGCGTCCGCATCCCACTTTCTACCTCGCGTCTGCACTCCCCGGGTTGGCTGTGGTGACCTCACGGCTTTGGGTGGACGCCCCCTCTTCTTCGGGGTGGGGGAATCACCTCATCATCCGAGTCTGCCATGGTCAAGTTCGCAGTTGTTACCGAAATCGTGTCTGGACTACGCTCGTCCTCCTCATACCCAGGCCCTCCCAGCCTTCTCGCACCCGCGCGCTCCTTCTCGCTTTCGCGTATGATGGCTCAAAACAACCGGTCTTGCAGCACGTTAAACGACCCCACCACGCTACAACTCAACGCGTCTTATTCTTGAATAATCGTTAACGGTCCCCACGCTTTTGTGCGCAAATATAACAAATCGATGTGCGGGTGCGCTTTTCGCAACCGCTCAACCAGCTTTCGAGGTTTCGGGTCATCTAACCGCGTCTTCATTCGCTCATCGTACTCGCGAATGCTGTCTTCGTCGACTATTCTCGATTCCCACTCATTTTATCGTGACAACCGTAACGCGCTTGGGGGAATTTATCGAGGAAATGACGCGTACAATCAGCCAGCACGCCAAACTCATCCCAAAATCGGACTCTGGGGCCCTTCTCCATCGAAAAGAACCATCCAGAGTCAACGACCCTCGGATACGTCGCCCTTATCACGCTACCCAATATGCACGGAACAGTTGATTATGATTGGACTATTGATAGGAATTACAATTGAATTAAAATTTTGGGAATTAAAGACCGTAACAGCGGCCCATTAGAGATGAATCTCCTTCCTTCCTTCAGTGTAGTTGGTAAATATTCCATATCATGGCGGCCATTTTGTGCGAGCAACACACAGCAAAAAGTTTCTTCATGTCAATAACACCCGACTTTGGGTACAAAACAACAAAGATCCTCAAACTGTGGACCAACCTTCGACATCAGCTGGCGGCTGCCAACGCCCGCTGTGACTTTCTACTTCGATGCAGAATCAACGATTTCTCACCACGACACTTAATTGATACCCAAAAACGACTGAATAGTTTGTCTTTCCGCAGTAAGTTTTGTCAAAATCTCTTCTATCGCTCTAATGCCGATATTTACTCAAATTAGAAATCAAGCACATTCGCATTCATAAATCTTATTTATACAAAAGTTTAAACTCACTTAGAAAAAAACTCGATACTTTAAAAATTGATAATATCACTAGAGACAATTTTTTGGCAAGAAAAGAATTAAAGAGCAAAAAATCTTTGATGATCACACAAAAAAGCTTAACAGTAAATTTGAAATTTTAAGAAAAGAATACAACAATTCTAATTCTCATAAAATGAATAGTGACAGATGGGTAAAAAACCTCTTAGATGATAACATACCGGAAAATGTCCTTGAAGTAGTATCATTGGGTCCGAATTATAATGTCAAAGAAAACTTCACGAAAGATGATATAGTATTAACAGTAAAAAATATCAAACACTCTTTAGATCAAATTGACGTGAGCCACACTATTAAAGATAACGTTAGAGAAACTGTCACTAATGTCTTGATCAACAATATAAATAAAGTTTGCCACATTTCATCCCAAGACAGAGAAATTGCGAAAAAACTTTCAGAAACTAAGAATTTTTTAAAACATAATAGCAATGTTTTTTTCACTCGTGCGGACAAAGGTAACTTGACTGTGTGTATGAATACTAGTGAATGTAGAGGAAAAATGAACTCACTTTTAGAAGATAAACATACGTATGAAATAATTAAAAGAAACCCACTTAAATCATTACAATCCAAAGTTCATAAAATACTGTATAGTTCAAATGACCAAGACTTCCTAAATGAGTGCTTCCACAACTATCAACTGACACAAACTAATACCACTCTAGCTAAAGCATATGGTTTACTTAAGATACATAAAGCCGATGTCCCATTGAGACCCATCATTTCTTTAGTAAACTCACCTACATATTTTTTAGCAAAAACCTTATATGACGAATTGAAAAAATGTATAAGACCACCAATCTCTCGCGTGAATAATAGTTTTGAATTTAAAGAGCAAATTTCAAATGTACATGTCCCAGCTGATTACGTGTTACTTTCACTTGATGTCAGCTCATTGTTTACAAACATACCGTGTGATCTAGTTTTGAAGTTTGGATAAAAGATTCTCACATATACACAGTAGAAGTAAAATACCGTTTGATGAAATTATTAAAATCACCCAATTTCTTTTTGATAATACATTTTTTGCCTTTGACAATAAATATTATGAACAAATTTTTGGCTCATCCATGGGCTCTCCAATTTCCCAATTGTTTGCAGACCTTGTCATGGACGATTTAGAAATAGAATGTTTAAACAAATTAAAGTTAGTATATAATTGTAAACCGCTAATTTACAAGAGATATGTTGATGACACTTTTTTATGAATAAAAAAGAACACGTAGAAATAGTTATTAAAGTTTTCAATGAATACAATGAAAATTTCAAATTCACTCATGAATTAGAAGAAAATAATTGTATATATTTCTTGGATACAACAATTATTAGAACCAGCAATAACTTAATCACTAACTGGTATCATAAACCAACATGCTCTGGTAGATTATTAAATTTGAATTCAAACCATACAATTCAACAAAAACGTTACATCATTCCCAATTCAATAGATGAATCAGTCTTACTTTCAGATAAAAGATTACATAACGACAATATTGATAAAGTTAAAAGAATATTATTTGAGAACAATTACCCACAGAAATTCATAGAATCATGTGTAAAAGACCGACTTCGATCAATTAGATCTCTGAAAAGAGAAATAATTCCGATAAAAAAGTCCCCTCTGTACTTTGGCAATACCTTTTAAAGATACATTTTACAATAAAGTTTCCGGCTCTCTCAAAAATTAAACATTAGAACAGTTCATTTAGTCAATCATAATCTTACAAACATAATAAAATTAGGCAAAGATAAAGCAAATATATAATATCAAGCTGAGGTAGTTCATAAATTTGATTAAAACGACTGTTCGGCATGTTATATTGGCAAGACGAAGAGGAAATTAAAAGATAAAATCACAGAACATCAAAAAATTACTGACGTATTAGACCACTGACGTTAGCTTTATACACAATAGTTTGACAATGGCAGTGGAAGCAGCCGCTTCCATTGCGGAACGTTATATTATATTTTTATTCAAAACTGGTGAGAAAGAATATTCTATCGTTACTTCGTCGATTATTATGTACTTAAATTGTATTATTTATTACGTTTTTTTTTCGTGTAATAAATTTTTAGCCTGATGAGGCCAGTGAACCTTACTGGCAAAACGTCGGATTAAATGAACATGTGGTGGATTTTGTGAATTTTCCCTTTTCCACTTTACTCTGGATTGGCCCTCAAAGATCGACAGTTCACACATATTAAAGTAGACCGAGTCGATCAAATATTCTCTTTTGCATTCTGTTTTTCATTAGTTTTCAATAAATTGAGTTGTCGTATGGTTAGGAGTTTCAGCACACAACCAGATGATGAACAATTGTTGGAAATTGAATGAATTATAACAACAGATCATAACAACACAGAGATTGAACGAAACCAAATAATGTATTAGACTTATTTTTGGTATTGTGTGTACATATAGATTGATTAATATTTTATTTCACATATATATTCATTGATATCGTACTGTTTTGACCCCGACGGGGTACATTGTTATACATTGTTCAACGCTTATAAAGGATTTTCCACGTGTATGGCATAGAATTCTGAGGTTAACTGCAATATATTTATATACATGCTACTAATAATCTTATGTTCTCCACATATGACGAGCGTGGTGATTGAACTTCAGAGTGTAATGTTTCTTGATAAATGTTATATTTGGTTGTACTAGTAACCCTGTGTTGTTATTTCCACAACATCACAATTATGGCGACGAGGATTTTGTGAGTAAGAACCGTTCGGCAGCTTGGAAAAATGGTGTTTTCCAGAAGACTAAGGCAAAAACTGATGTCTGAAAAGGAAGCTAGGAAACGGGATGGATTTGGAAACTGCATGAAAGTGAATTGATCAATGAACTCGAAAAGCGTGGTGTGCCATTTATTGGGAATGAAAATCGTGACAATTTACGCACGTTATTAGCGAATAACATACGAGAGGTACTACAGTTGTCAGTGAAATCGAAACTTGAAGAAATCGTGTTAGTGGAAAGTAGTACGGACACAAATCAAGAAAATGATCTGACTGAAATTGGTCAGATTGTGAATACAGAAGCCGTGGTTTCAGACGACACCGCAGACGAATCATTTGAGTCCACAAACGATTCAGATACTGAAAGTACAATGTCGGACAGCTCAAAAATTAGTTCCTGCTTTTCAAAGGACAAATGGAGTACTTTTGTAGAAAGACTTGAATTTCAATTTTTAGGAAAAGAGATTACCACTGATAGTAAGAAATCAACTATACTACTAACCTCAATGGACGAAGAAGCTTTCGAGCTCATGAAAGATTTATCTGCACCAGTTGAATTGATCGACAAAAAATATATTGAACTGCTTAAGGGGTACTGACCGCCAAATGCTCAAAAAAACAAGGCTTCTTTCATGATTTTTTTTTAAACGACATTTGAGATATAAGGTATATAAATAATATATCATTGGATTAAGCAACTCTTGGAGTATAGAAACAAATTTTTTATTATTAGTTTTTTTACAAAATGGCGGCTGTGCAGCGATTGCCGTGAACCGCTTTTTTAAAAAGTTCTTCCGCGGCAAGCAGAAGAACTGAAAAAGTTTACATCCGATTGACTTGAAATTTTAACTGTAGCTTTTTCATTAGATTATCTAGTAAAGTACACATCATTCTTTTTTTAGAATTTTTTTTCGCAAAATGGCGACGGTTTGAAAAAAATTTTTTCGACAAAAAAAGTCGACTTTAATTGCTTATAACTTTTTTTTTTTGTCAATCAATCGCTAAAATGGTAAGTACTTCACTAGATAATCTAATGAAGAAGCTACAGTTAAAATTTCAAGTCGATCAGATGTAAACTTTTTCAGTTCTACTGCTCGCCGAGTTTGAAAACATGGTCTTGAGAAAAACGCGTTTAAAGTTTCAAAATGCTCTGTATCTTATACGAAAGTTGTTCAGTACAAATTGATTTAAACGAATTTTGAGTTTAGATCAGTACTTGGGAGTTGTAGATTTCGATTCTAGGATAGTTTTAGCATGATTTAAGCCAATAAAAAAAAAATGAAAAGAAAAAAAAAATTTGCCGGATATTACCCCTTAAACTAATGATGGATCATTTGAACCCAAAACCTTCTGAAATAATGGAGTGGAGTATTTTTTACAAGGCATGTCAGGAGCAAGGTGGAAGTATTGGTGAATTTGTTGCCCGCCTTAAAAAGTTATTAACAAACTGTAATTTTCCGAATTTGAGTGACGTGATCAACTTATTTGTGGATTACGAGATCATGGAACTAAAGTCAATTTGTTCAAAATGGAATCACTAACTTACGATCAAGCTCTAAAAGAAGCGGTTGCGCGAGAAACAGCATTGAAAAATGCATCAAGCGTTACAGCAGCCGACAAAAAAAATCAGCGAGACGTTTTCACCATGAACGCATCAAGCTCAAGTCCATGGTTCTCCAGCAATGCGACGAATCATAGAGGTAGGTCACACGGATATACGGGAGCATCGCGCCAGCAGCAGAGGGGTGAGCGCGCCGTTTTAACGTGTTGGAAGCGTGGAGGAAGCGGACATATGCGTGCCCAATGTCCAAGTCAAGCTCTACAGCGACATTCGCAGGACGAATGTGCTAGTTGTGTGAAGCCTGGACACCGCCGAGATGCGTGCAAATTCCGAGATGCCACGTGTAACAGTTGCTAGAAAAGGGCCATATCGAGGCTGTTTGTTACTCCAAACGGGCGCAAGCCAAGCGGTCGGTGAAGATGATCGAGGACACGGGTGAAGCAGAGCACGTTCCAGACAACGACCAGTCTACAAGCTCATTGAATTTCTTCCAACACAGTGATCGTGATTTCTTTTCCATCGAGATAGATGATAAACGTACTACTGGTAATCCAGTAAGTAGAAAATGCGACAACGGCGAACCAATGTTCGTTGAATTGAGCGTGAATGGTACGGAAGTATGTATGGAAACTGACACAGGGACGTACGCGACTGTTATTTCGGAGAAAATTTTGCGAGATAGTTTTAATTCTGAAGAAATTGTCGAAACGAGTGTCGAAATTTGCGTGGTTATGATGGCAGAGTTATGCAACCGTTCGGGAAACTGTCGAAACTAACTGTTGAATTTCAAAATAAGGTTTGTGTTTTAGATTGTTTTGTACTACCTAGTACGGGACCAGCCCTGATAGGCCGACAATGGTTATCAGCATTCGGATGCTGGCCATTGCGTTCACTTCGGTAAATAAAATTGAAATCAATTTTTTAGATTTGTTTTCAAAGAATTATCCTGAACTATTCAGTAATACGCCAGGTTGCTATAACAAAAGTAAATCGAAAATTTTTCTAAAAAAAGATACTAAACCAATAGCTTTGAAATGCAGACACGCCGCACACGCTATAAAGCCGTTGATTGAAAAGGAGATGAATAGGTTAGTTTCACTGGATCACTTGGAGCCGGTTGAAATTAGCGAATGGGCTACACCAATAGTTTCTGTATTCAAAAGTAATGGAAATATTCGAATCTGTAATGATTTTGAAATGACCGTAAATCCGTACATTATTATGGACAAATATCCATTACATACGATCGACGATATTTTCAATGTTTTTCAAGGCGGACAAACGTTCACGGAATTATCTTGTGGATGAAAATTGTCGCGATCCATTAACGATTGTCACATACAAAGGGTTATTCCGATATAAGAAAATTCCCGAAGGAATTGCGCCTGCTCCGACCGATGTGCAAAGAAAAATGGATGAATGTTTAGCGGGTATTGATGGAACTACTGCGTATATAGATAACATATATGTGACAGGAAGTACCGAAGAAGAGCATATGAATAACCTTAAAAAAGTTTGCGAACGTTTACAAACGTGTGGCTTGAGAGTGAATAAAGAAAAATGCAAGTTTATGCAAGAGAGACTGGAAATACTCGGATTTGTCATTGATAAAAAACGGACTACATAAGGCAAAATCTAAAGTTGATGCCATGGTAAACGCACCGCAGCCAAAAAACGCTAAAGAACTAGCTTCATTTCTTGGTTTAGTCACGTTTTATGCATGATTTTTAGTTCGTTCAGAAAAATTATAACCGCTTTACGATTTAGCAAATGAAGCAACATATCTATGGAACAAAGACTGTGGAAATGCTTTCAATTGGGTAAAAGAAGAATTAGTCTCACCGAAAGTTTTAGCGCATTATGACCCGAACGAGCAAATAGTACTCGCATGCGATGCATCAAAGTATGGGCTATCCGCGATTTTATCACACCAATATAAAGATGGCACTGAGAAGCCGATAGCGTATGCATCACATACGATTCCAAAAAAAGAACTGAGTAGAACGATCCTTGATAAAGAAGCAATGGCTATAGTTTTCGGTTTTAAACGATTTCGAGATTTCATTTTCGGCAAAGAAATAATTTTGAGAACGGACAATCAGTCTTTGAAATTGATTTTAGGACCAAGAAAGAGGATTCCGGAAACAGCTGATAACAGACTCCAAAGATGGGCATATTTTTTATCGGGATTCAGATATAAGATTGAACACATTAGTTCCAAAGCTAATGCGAATTGTGATGCTTTATCGCGATTACCGATCGAAGACGAAGTAAACTTGAGTGAACTAGAACCAGAATTCTCAAATGTTTATTTTTTTGAAGAAGGAATTGAAACTCTCAATAGTAAGATGCTAGCATCAGAAGATTTGAAAGATAAGACAATCAGTAGAGTAATGAAATATACGACAAGTGAATGGCCAGAGTATGAAGAACTGTCAGCTGAGTTGAAGCATTATCACAGAAAACGATTAGAATTATCAGTCGATAGTAACTGTTTATTTTGGGGGTTAAGAGCTGTGATACCGAATAACATGCGACCACTGATTTTGAGAGAACTGCATGCATCACACTTAGGAATTGTAAAAATAAGAATGTATGCGCGCTCTTACGTGTGGTGGCCAGAGATCGATCATGATATTGATTTCACTGTAAACAGTTGTAATGTTTGTTTAATAGAAAAGAAAAAACCCACAAAAACGCCTCTGAGCACATGGCCATGGCCTGATCGTGCATGGAGCCACATACATTGCGATTTTTGAGGACCTTTCTATGGAAATATGTATTTAGTAATTATTGATGCACACTCAAAGTGGGTCGAAGTAATTAATTTCAAGAATAATACTGAAGCGTATAGATTGATTAAAGAATTCAAGACCTTATTTGCGCGGTACGGGTTACCATTACATGTTGTAACCGATGGTGGTGCCCAATTCCGTAGTAAAGAATTCTTGAATTTCTTGGAGGAAAATAGTGTTAATCATAGTTTCTCCCCACCTTATCATCCTGCAACTAACGGGGCAGCCGAGAATTTTGTAGGTACCTTTAAAGATAAAGTAACGAAAATTATAAAGGGGATTATTATGGGAGAAACGCCTGAAACGGCTATAAACAAATTTTTATTTGACTATCGCAGTATCGAACACTGTACCACTGGGAAAAGCCCTTACCACCTAATGTTCAAACGTAATATGCGAACGCGTTTTGATATGCTCAAGTCCGACGTGTTTGCGAAAGTTGAAAAAAGTCAACGAGCGCAGATCATGGCGAGTAGTAGAAAGCGTCAATTAGAACTATCCATTGGTGACAACGTTTACATGAACGATTATAGTGTGCGTTCTGATAAGAGATGTAAAGTCGAGATTGTCAAGCAAGTCTCACCATCGACATTTATTGTTCGGGATGCGAATAATGTTACACATAAACGTCATGAAAATCAAATTGTCAAAGGCGCTGATTCTATAGTTAAACTACGTCGTTCTCCGCGATTGAGCTCAATTTAAAAGGAGCGAGAGAATTGCAATCTATCTATACTATACTATAAAGTTAATCCTCTCGGAAATTTCATGGAAAGATTTTTCAATGAAGGAGTTGACTTCCATGGAAACAAATGAAACGGATCAAAAGGAAATTGCCTGCGGTATCATGTTCCACATTGAAATTTACGAAAAAAACGATGCGTGGGCGTCAAAAATGTTAAAAATCAATTTGCTTTTTTTTGGTATCCGATAAACCATTGGAAAAAACTGTAAAATAGTTGTATGGTGCAAATTTGAGTTTCACTGATCTATAGATCAATCGAAGATCTTTCCTATTCTATGGTGAGAATTTTGGGAAAAATGATGCGTGGGCGTGAAATATGGAAAAAACTGACTTTTGTCAACTTGTGCCACATAAACCGTTAAAAAAATCTATGAAACAGCGTCGTGATGAAAATTATGATTAGAGGTATCGATAGAGTTCATTGAGCGCTTCAATTATTCATCGTGGAAAATTCAAAAATATTGATGCGTGGGCGTGAAGTTGTGACGGTTGAAACCGTCTGTGTGAGACGTGGAATCCGCCCACGGACCAAGGAGGAATCGAGTGTTCAGTACTGAACGACTCTTCCTTGGTCCGTTTTACGGCACGATAACCGTGGGGAAATACGGGAGGTGCGAGTGGAGTGGAGCGGTATGGTGCGAGACACGGTGGTGTGAGGGGAGAAAGAGAAGGAATGAGAGAGTGCAGGAGAGGAGGCGAGCGAGTGAATAGCGCGGGACGGGGCCGTAGAGTAAGGGGCGCACGGCCACTCCGGCGCGGAAGCCGTGCGCGAGCGCCGGTTTCGAATAGCACGCGCGCGAGCTAGGGACCGCGCGGCTAGGGGATTTTCGCGGGCTGCCGCGGCGTCGTGCGTGTGGGGAAGATTGGCGCGGTGCGAGCGCGCGGCGGCCGGCAGTTCTGCACCGGCTCCCGTCATTGCCACACGTGGTGTGAGTGACGAGAGCAGGTATGCAGCGCGATTTCCTGGGGGTTTGCGAGGAGGAGAGCGAGGATCGAGGTGAAGCAGAGCGGCCCAGCAACGGCGCAGCGGCCAAGCAGCGGCGGCTCAGCATCGGCAGCCAAGCAGCCATTGAGAGCGTGCAGCGGCAGCGATCGGGATTTTTGGCGAGAGGCGAGAAGGAGAGTGTGGAAGAGAGGTTCCGGGAGTCGGCGAGGTAGGCACAGTGTCGGGGTCGTGATCGGGAGTGAGTCATGTGTGTCCGGGGCGCAGCAAGTAGTTGCGTGACGGAAACAAGGGTGCGAGCGGCGACAAGTTGGGACGAGCGCGCAGCGAGAAAGCGGCCATTGTTGGCGCAAGCGGATATTTCCGGCTCCGCGGCAGCATCGACGGGCGATCGGCGGCAAATCGTGGTTGCGCGGCGGACAAGGCTCTTGTGCAAAGTCTTGGGGCGTGTGGAATTGCAATCGGTGGGCGCGTGGTCGTGGTGGACACGCGGGACGTAACCGGACCCTGCGCGGCGCCGACGGCGGCGGACTCGGGCGCGTGCGGTGAAAAGCCCGCGGCGGCGTAGCCGGTAGCCTCACCACGCAATCGGCGACGGATTTTGGCGGCGGGTGGTTAGCGAGCGGAGTAGTGAGAGCCTGTGGATCGTTGGGTAATTGGCGGCGGATCTGGGGCGCGCGTTTGTCGGTGGGTTAGTGGGTTTTGTGATTGGCAGGAGGCTGCGTGTCAGCGGCGCGGCGCCGGTCATTGTTTGCACGCGTGCACAAGCTTGTGTGCCGGCGAGTTCTGGACGCGCGTGGTGGGCTTTCCTTGGCAGAGGTCGACGTCGCGGTGCGGGCGTCGGGGGCGTGCAGCGGACCGGTGACGCGCGTGGGTTGAGGGTCGCCGGGCGGCGTGAGGGGAGGGGAGCTGGGCGAGGGTAGTGGCCGGGGCGCGTAGCCGTGCAGCGGCAGCGTGCGCGCGGGAACAAACCGGCAACCCGGCGTTCCGCAAATCGGCTCAACGGTCGCTCGTGAAGGGGGGAGAGGGCCGAGTAGCCCGAATTGAGCTGCGCGCAGCGGGCCAGCTCGAGGCAGCGCGCCAGTGGTTGTGTTGCAACGAGCCGAGTGGCGCGCGCGCGGGGGGGGGAGGATTTCTTGGCGCAGCAACGGGGCAGCCTAGAGCTGCGCGGGAAGGTGCGTGTGCGTGCGTGTATGTGCGAGTGTGGAAGTTGCGGGGTTCATTTTATAGGGCGGGACCATTAGTATGTACCGTATAGGCAATAAATTCATTAAAGTGAATTAACGCGTGTGTTGTGTTTATGAGTTTTCCCCACCCATCCAACCTATCGAGTCGTACACTCCCATACGACGGTCAGCGAATCCCTTTTTGGCGCGTGGCGCTTTAAATAATTATTGTGCGGGAATCGGGAGCTCGGCGGAATTATATATTTTCACCGGGTCAAATTCCACGTCACAAAGTATGTAAAAAATTCATATAAATGGGTTATCTATTCAAAATCTAATCTTTCATATTGATAGAGTGAAATGAGCATTTTCATAATCTGAAGTCAAAAATCCAGAAGAATAGACGCGGGGGCGTAATCTATGTCATAGAAAATTATGCATAGTCGAATTTTCGTCATACGAAAGAATTGGAATTGATAAACAACTTGGAAAATGATGATTTGAAGGAAATTCGGTATAATGGGTCGGAAGAGGAGGTCAAGAGCTACAATTTGATTTAGCTTTGTGTTGGAAAAAATCATACTGTGGGGGCGTATCGACCACAAAAATATATATTCGACGTTTGATTCCAGGATAAAGTTAAAAAAAAAAATTAATGGGTTATCTATTCAAAATCTGATCTTTTACATTTATAGAGTGAAATGAGCATTTTCATAATCTGAAGTGAAAAATCCAGAATAAAGACGCGGGGGCGTAATCTATGTCATAGAAAATTATGCATAGTCGAATTTTCGTCATACGAAAGAATTGGAAGTGATGAAAAACTTGGAAAATGATGATTCAAAGGAAATTCGGTATAAAGGGCCGGAAGAGGAGGTCAAGAGCTACAATTTGAACTGGCTATATGTTTGAAAAATTGATATTCTGGGGGCGTATTGACCACAAAACTGATTATTCGACGTTTGATCCCAGGATAACGTTAATAAAATTAGATAAAAGAATTATCTATTCAAAATCTGATCTTTTATATTTATAGAGTGAAATGAGCATTTTCATAATCTGGAGTGCAAAATCCAGAATAAAGACGTGGGGGCGTAATCTATGTCATAGAAAATTATGCATAGTCGAATTTTCGTCATACGAGAGATTTGGGAGTGATGAAAAACTTGGAAAATGATGATTCAAAGGAAATTCGGTATAGAGGGCCGGAAGAGGAGGTCAAGAGCTACAATTTGAACTGGCTATATGTTGGAAAAATTGATATTCTGGGGGCGTATTGACCACAAAACTAATTGTTCGACGTTTGATCCCAGGATAACGTTAATAAAATTAGATAAATGGATTATCTATTCAAAATCTGATCTTTCATATTTATAGAGTGAAATGAGCATTTTCATAATCTGAGGCCAAAAATCCAGAAAAATAGATGCGGGGGCGTAATTTATGTCATAGAAAATTATGCATAGTCGAATTTTCGTCATACGAAAGAATTGGGAGTGATGAAAAACTTGGAAAATGATGATTTAAAGAAAATTCGGTATAAAGGGACGGAAGAGGAGGTCAAGAGCTACAATTTGAACTGGCTATATGTTGGAAAAATTGATATTCTGGGGGCGTATTGACCACAAAACTAATTATTCGACGTTTGATCCCAGAATAACGTTAATAAAATTATATAAATGGGTTATCTATTCAAAATCTGATCCCGCAGATTCATAGTGTAGAACGAGCATTTTCATAATCTGAGGTGAAAAATCCAGAAAAATAGACGCGGGGGC
>JAJGXB010000568.1:0-10100 GCA_020882725.1 Aphelinus certus
ATCTGAAATACAACAAAATCATATCATTTACATGCACCATTACATTGATGAATTATTGATCTCTTCACTCTAAACATGTTCTTGTGAACATACTGAGATGAGATGCACACGATAAGAAAATTCTATAGTGTATATAGTAAAAATCAATTACAGTGAAATCAAAAGTTTGAAGTGAAGTACCACTTGTTCGCAATAAATAAAATTCCCAGATCTTAGGAGATCATAGATGGTGATGTTCTTTTACCATTTATTGTGCGTAGTACTAGTCCTGTTACAGCATCTCAAATAATAAGCTTCTGGCATGTGTCAAGCTTTTTCATAGTAGCTTTTAACGCTAATTGAACTGCATCTTGTTTGAGTACACCAGTCTATAAACAAATTGTTTCGATCAACTTAATTATATAACTGATCTATTCAACAATCAAATCTATCCGATAGATCAGTAAAAATGAATGTGGTGATCATTATCGAGTATACGTTTCCACATACAATTTTATGTTAATAGATATGATCAGTTGGAAACAATTTTATCAACAAAATTCATACTTGGTATGAAACAGAATTAATTTACATATTTACTCGAGTTGACAAACCTATTGTAGGTTTTTATTATATTTGAAATCATAACGTTTTGGAAATATCACATCTAGTTTGAACTTCAGTCACTATTTTCAAAATCTATATATTTTAGCTCCTACCGGTATGATGAATTTAGTTCTCGCTGGTATGATGGATTTACATTTTTTCTCTATCCATTCTGCAGTATGAAGAGTTTTATACATGACTAGATTCACCATCTTTGGACTATCTATTATGATCCTACATCCAGTATCTTGTATGTACGTCAGCGGACACATCCCCAAAGTGTAGATTTTATCTTTACTCCCAGCGATGATCTGAAAAAATTTATTGGTTATTAATTATTCATTTTCAATTAAAAAATAAGTAACTTGCATATTTATTCAAGAGTTCAATGTCATTACTTCTTCATTTGTAAATTTCAGGTCCTTGTACACAGCAAACTTGACTGTGGTTCTAAAATTCATAGATAATGTTAGAATAAGATGATGAATGTTAATTATAAATTCAATGTGTTTTTCTTACTTGTTTATCGCACCTGGTGCGGCAATGAAAACCAGTGAATAAGAGTTTTTTCCCTAAACAAGAGATCAATGCCAGTGCTGCCATTATACTGCACGATTTAGTCTCCGATCTGATATACAACAAAATTGTCAGATATCTTTCTCTTCACCTTTAGGAGAAAAATCGTACCCTTTTGTGAACAGTACAAGATAAGAAGTTCACTTAGATTGTTTGACTTGTTCTTAAACACTTGAACTGTGTTTCTCAATTCCACAACGAGGTGTTTCAAGTGCAAGGATCATTTTCTCTACTCTTGCGTCCACAGTTTATGTTGATATTGGAATACTGAAAATAAAAATACATACAAAGTTGGAATAATCAAGCATATAACCTGGATTCCTGAAACTAAATGTTGAAAACACTTACTTTCAACAGCAGTCCAACATGTTTCATTCATGATAAACAATCAAAGCGAAAAGAACTTCCAAATAGTAAAGGTTAGTTCACGACTTGGTTCTGTGTTGATTCTCTACAACACAACCTTCCAATAGAACTTCTACAAACTTTTTCAACTTTGAATAGTTGATGACCCTGAGGAAAGAAAGAATATAGAAATAAAATAAGGAATAACATTAGATACTGATTGCATACAATCAGAATTAAAAAGTCAATCAAATATTGATAATCAAAATGAATGCTAGATAGATGTAAAAATTGAGTAATAAACATAAACCTTGAGACTATTAGATCAGAAACATGACATCAAACTTTTCACCGACATGAATGATGAAGAATCAATTAATCAAATAATAATTTACCTTGAATGGACGGATAGGAAAAATAGCAAAAAGTTTCGCCTGTTTCAATCAAAATTCCAATATGGGTTGCATCTCCACAACACAAACTTCCAACAGAACTTCCAAGTACTTGTTGATGCACACAGGAATTGTTGATCCTGAGGGAAGAGAGAATATAAAAATAATATGAGAAATGACAGTACATAGTGATTGTATAAAATTCAAATAAAAAAAAGAAACAAATATTGATAATCAAAATGAATGCAAGATAGATGTGAAAACTGATAGATATACATAGACATTGGCATTAATAGATCAGAAACATAACCTCAAACTTTCCACCAACATAAAAAATATAGAATCAACTAAATAACCGATATTTTACCTTGAATGGACAAATTGGAGAGATAGCAAAGAAGTTAGCCTATTTCAATCGAACTTCAAATGTGTGTTGAATCTCCACAACACAAGCTTCAAACAAAACTACTGGGTACTTGTTGATGCATGCCCAATATACAGATGGTTGATCCTGAGGACAAGAAAGAGTATGAAAACAATATGAAAAATAACATTAAATACTGATTGTATGCAATCAAAATCGAAAAGTCCAACAGAAATTGATGATCGAAATGAATGCTAAATATAAAAATTGATCAATGAACATAAACATTGGAACTATTAGATCAGAAACATAACCTCAAACTTTTCACCGAGATGAATGATAAAGAATCATATAGTCAACTAATAATTTACACTAATCCACGTACGCTTCACTAACACTGTGAATATATATTACTATATCTTCTACCGCGAAGCTTTGCACATGTCAGCAGAACCTGAATAACAAAAATCTTTGATATTCGAAGATTTCCCTGGTTGATATAGTGAAACAGCAAACAGCGGAGCAGCTGATCGTCCGCCAAATCCCAGGGAGCGAGAGCGCGTTGGGCGCGAGTCCGCGGCTCTCGCTCCCTGGGATTCGGGCTGCGCGCTGCACAATAGTCTCGCTACTTGAATCGCCATATCAACGCTTCTGTCAATTAGAATGTCGTGAAAAAAATCAAGTCTCGTTTCGAGAGCCTAGCGATCCCGGAAATCTACTCAGATATGGAAAAAAAACGATACTTCCAATTTTAAAAAATTATTCAAAAATGCAGAGAAAAATCGAAATTTTAACATGTAAGAATCGTTCACGGCTCATTGCGGCAAACAAATTCAGTGACTAAGTATATTACTAACATCGGATTCATCGGTAAACAAAATTTCCGATTGGCTGGACCAATAATAAAGTGATTATGGGATCAATTAGGGAATTTTTCATCGCAAAACCTCGGTTTTCAGATGAAAATATCTAATTTTTCCCGTAAAAATTACGGCAAATTGTAATCCAAGTCTGTCAGCATATTCTTGAAAGAAAACACTTGTAAATCCCAAAATTCCTATATTGGGTATCGAGAAACGGCCAACAGCGACGCAGCTGCTCGTCCGCCAAATCCCAGGGAGCGAGAGCGCGTTGGGCGCGAGTCCGCGGCTCTCGCTCCCTGGGATTCGGGCTGCGCACTGCACTATAGTCTCGCTACTTGAATCGCCATATCAACGCTTCTGTCAATTAGAATGTCGTGAAAAAAATCATGCCTCGTTTCGAGAGCCTAGCGATCCCCGAAATCTACTTAGATATGGAAAAAAACCGATACTTCCAATTTTAAAAAATTATTCAAAAATGCAGAGAAAAATCGAAATTTTAACATGTGAGAATCCTTCACGGCTCTTTGCGGTGAAAAAATTCAGTGACGAAGTAGTTTAGTAACATCGGATTCATCGGTAAACCAAATTTCCGATCGGTTGGACCAATAATAAAATGATTATGAGATCAATTAGGGGATTTTTCATGGCAAAATCTCGGTTTTCAGATGAAAATATCTAATTTTTCCCGTAAAATATACGGCAAATTGTAATCCAAGCCTGTCAGTACATTCTCAATGACTAGTTCTCCGAAATCAACAAAATCCGTGTACGGTATCGCGAAACGGCCTTCTGCGACGCAGCTGATCGTCCGCCGAATCCCAGGGATCGAGAGCCGCGGACTCGCGCCCGACGCGCTCTCGCTCCCTGGGATTTGGCGGACGATCAGCTGCGTCGCTGTTTGCCGTTTCTCGATACCCAATATAGGAATTTTGGGATTTACAAGTGTTTTCTTTCAAGAATATGCTGACAGACTTGGATTACAATTTGCCGTAATTTTTACGGGAAAAATTAGATATTTTCATCTGAAAACCGAGATTTTGCCATGAAAAATTCCCTAATTGATCCCATAATCATTTTATTATTGGTCCAGCCGATCGGAAATTTTGTTTACCGATGAATCCGATGTTAGTAATATACTTCGTCACTGAATTTTTTTCGCCGCAAAGAACCGTGAACGATTCTTACATGTTAAAATTTCGGTTTTTCTTTGCATTTTTGAATAATTTTTTAAAATTGGAAGTATCGTTTTTTTTCCATATCTGAGTAGATTTCCGGGATCGCTAGGCTCTCGAAATGAGGCATGATTTTTTTCACAACATTCTAATTGACAGAAGCGTTGATATGGCGATTCGAGTAGCAAGACTATTGTGCAGCGCGCAGCCCGAATCCCAGGGAGCGAGAGCCGCGGACTCGCGCCCGACGCGCTCTCGCTCCCTGGGATTTGGCGGACGATCAGCTGCGTCGCAGTTGGCCGTTTGGCGATACCTTACACGAATTTTCTTTGATTTCGGAGAATTTAGTCATTGGGAATGTACTGACAGGCTTGGATTACAATTTGCCGTAATTTTTACGGGAAAAATTATATATTTTCATCTGAAAACCGAGATTTTGCGATGAAAAATTCCCTAATTGCTCCCATAATCATTTTATTTTTGTTCCAGCCGATCGGAAAATTTTTTTACCGATGAATCCGATGTTAGTAAACTACTTCGTCACAGAATTTTTTTCGCCGCAAAGAACCGTGAACGATTCTTACATGTTAAAATTTCGATTTTTCTCTGCTTTTTTGAATAATTTTTTAAAATTGGAAGTATCGTTTTTTTTCCATATCTGAGTAGATTTCGGGGATCGCTAGGCTCTCGAAATGAGGGATGATTTTTTTCACGACATTCTAATTGACAGAAGCGTTGATATGGCGATTCAAGTAGCGAGACTATTGTGCAGCGCGCAGCCCGAATCCCAGGGAGCGAGAGCCGCGGACTCGCGCCCGACGCGCTCTCGCTTCCTGGGATCCGGCGGACGATCAGCTGCTCCGCTGTTTGCTGTTTCACTATATCAACCAGGGAAATCTTCGAATATCAAAGATTTTTGTTATTCAGGTTCTGCTGACATGTGCAAAGCTTCGCGGTTGAAGATATAGTAATATATATTCACAGTGTTAGTGAAGCGTTCGTGGATTAGTGTCCCCGTAAGTGGTGTACATGGACGTCACCTAAGCTGGTCAATTGTCTTTGGTCTTGCAATATGATTGAAATTTGCCAACCTCTCTGCTATTTCTTCAATTCGTCGATTCAAGGTAAATTATTAGTCGACTCTTTGATTCTTTATCATTCATCTAGGTGAAAAGTTTGAGGTTAGGTTTCTGATCTAATAGTTCCAATGTTTATGTTTATTGATCAATTTTTATATTCAGCATTCATTTTGATCATCATTTTCTGTTGGATTTTTCGATTTTGATTGCATACAATCAGTATTTAATGTTATTTTTCATATGGTTTTCATATTTTTTCTTGTCCTCAGGATCAACCATCTGTATATTGGGCATGCATCAACAAGTACCCAGTAGTTCTGTTTGAAGGTTGTGTTATGGAGATTCAACACTCATTTGAAGTTTGATTGAAATAGGCTAACTTCTTTGCTATCTCTCCAATTTGTCCATTCAAGGTAAAATATCAGTTATTTAGTTGATTCTATATTTTTCATGTCGGTGGAAAGTTTGAGGTTATGTTTCTGAACTATCAATGCCAATGTCTATGTATATCTATCAGTTTTCACATCTATCTTGCATTCATTTTGATTATCAATATTTGTTTCTTTTTTTTATTCCAATTTTATATAGTGATAATTTTTATCACTATGTAATGACATTCTCATATTATTTTCATATTCTCTCTTCCCTCAGGATCAACAATTCCTGTGTGCGTCAACAAGTACTTGGTAGTTCTGTTGGAAGTTTGTGTCGGGAGATGCAACCCATATTGGAATTCTGATTGAAATAGGCGAACCTTTCTGCTATCTCTCCCATCCGTCCATTCAAGGTAAATTGTTACTTGATTAATTGATTCTTCATCGTTCATGTCGGTGAAAAGATTGAGGTTATGTTTCTGATCTAATAGTCCCAAGGTTTATGTTTATTACTCATTTTTTACATCTATCTAGCATTCATTCTGATCATCAATATTTGATTGACTTTTTAAATCTGATTGTATACAATCAGTACCTAATGTTATTTCTCATTTTATTTTTATATTCTTTCTTTCTTCAGGGTCATCAACTATTATGTGCATCAACAAGTACTGAGTAGTTCTGTTGGAAGGTTGTGTTGTGGAGAATCTTCAAAAACCGTCTGCTTCTGAAGAATCATCTCTAAAAGAGTTGACTGCTGGAGAGTTTGCTCCTGAAAAGTCAGCTCCTAAGAAGTCCACTCTTGATAAAATACTTATATAATATAGGAGACCCATCAATAGAAGAGCATGAACCAAATGCGACAAGTAGTCGACTAAAATATGCCAGATGCTCAAGTGATGGTAGTGAAAATGATCCTTTCAATCAAATTTTCTCAGTGATCAATGAAATTGAAGAACCCAGTTCAAGTCTTTGAGAAGAGGACAAATATTCCAAGTGAAATTCTTATGCTGAGAACAAGGATCATATTTTTCACCAAAAGGTGAAGAAGATATCTGACAAGAACCAAATGGAATATGCTACATTGAATTTGACTGTACGAGTTATCTTATTTAGATTTTATAATAAGGACTTGTCTCTATATTTGGCAACAAGTCAAGAACATCAAAAAGTTTGTAGAAGTCCTATTGGAAGGTTGTGTTGTGGAGAATCGACACATCAACTAACCGTTACTATTTGGAAGTTTTTTTTCCATTTTGGACAGCAATTAAAAGTGAGTTTCAAAATTGTATGTTATTTTTTATGCTTGTTTATTTCAACTCTAAAACTCCAATGTATGTATTTCCATTTTCAGTATTCAGTATAAACATGAACTGTGGACGCACGAGTATAAAAAATGATTCTTGCACTTGAAATATCTCATAGTGAAATTGCAAAACACAGTTTGAGTGATTAAGAACAGGTCAAACAATCCAAGTGTTCTTATCTTATACTGATCACAAAAGGGTACGATTTTTCTCCTATAGGTCAAGAGAAAGATATCTGTCATTTTTGTTGTATATCGGATTGGAGAACAAATCGTGTAGTATGATGGCAGCCCTGGTATTGATCGCTTGTTTAGTGGAAAAACTCATATTCTCCTATTCACAGGTTTTCATCGCCGCATCAGGTTCTCGATACACAAGTAAGAAAAAAACATTGAATTTATAAGTAACATTCATAATCTTATTCTAACATTATTTGTGAATATCAGAACCACAGTCGAGTATGCTGTATACAAGAACCTGAAAATTATGAAAGCTACTTTTTTTCTAAATGAAAATGATTAGACCAATCAATTTTTTCAGATCATCGCTGGGATTAAAGATGAAACTTTGGGGATGTGTCCGCTTACTTACATACAAGAGATACTGGATGCAGGAGAATAATACATAGTCCAAAGAGGGTGAATCTGGTGATCTATAAAACTCTTTATACTTCAGAATGGATAGGGAAAAATAGTAAATCCATCATACCAGCGAGAACAAAATTCATCATAACGGTAGGAACTAAAATATATAGATCCTGGAATAAGAACTGAATATGCTCTAGTAACAGTGAAAATTGATTTCGAGATGACGTAATTTATTCAATTAAATTCAACAGTAGCAAATATCTTCAATAGTGACTGAAGTTCAAAGTGGATGTGATATTTCCAAAACGTTATGATTTCAAACATAAAAAAAACCCAAAATAGGTTTGTAAACTCGAGTAGATATGTAAAATAATGCTGTTTCATACCAAGTAAGAATTTAGATGATTTGAATTTGAGTATCCCAGGGTGTCTGGGATTTGGAAGTGTTTGGTTTTTGAGAATGTGCTGACGGCTTGGATTATATCAGGCCAATACCTAAATAATGTAGGATACGATGTCGAAGTAGTTTTTCCTCAGCTTTCCCATGGTGAATTTAGACTCACAAAATGTTCAAGTTTTCATATTATTACAAACATCTAACTAGTCATATGTTTAAAAGCTATTCTTTTTCCGACTCTTCTTAGAGTCTACATTGAAAGCTAACGTTTTCCACGTTAGTAGAGCCCTTGAGACAATTAGCTTTCTTTATCATATCTTAGTCACTTATTAACAAACATCAGTCGCCGCACGGAGCCCACGTTGTGCTCTGTTGCTTCAACGCGCTTGAGCTCAAATCTTATTACTCACGTGAGAATTGGATTTAGAAAGCATTATCTATAGTAGTTTGCAACTATTGAATAACGTACTATCTCAGATGGGAGCGTCAGATGAATACAGTATTTTTTGTGTTCGCTATTGAATTGGCCTGGCGAAAGTTATGTACGTCAAATCTTACTCAAATCAGTCTTTTAGTATATTTATAACTAGGTGAATTCTCCCCTGATCCTGGCTGTGTATTGAATAACAATAATGATTGGAAAAATCAATATAAAAATCACCAGAAGTTGCTGGTGTTCAAGAAGACCTTCTTCTATGATTCCAGAGAAATTCCAGAGATTAATTTTGTATTTTGAATGGTTTTATTACGAATTTCAACAAGCACTCATTAAATCATGCTAATAGTAAGTTCATGCACCCAAAATCCGATTATTGATATGAGAATGAAAAAGTTAATTGAAAATGAATCTGACAATAACAATGGAAATGAAAATGATAATGAAAATGGAAATGAAAAAAGAAATCGAAATGAAAATGAGAAAATAATGAACTTGAAAATACTAATGAAAAGCTTTGATGAAAATGAACATGAAAAACGAACTGAAAATGAAAATGAAGATGAAAATGAAAATTTCAATGGAAAATTTGATTGAAAATGAAAGTGAGAAAGTTGAATGAAAATGATAATGAGAATCAAAATGAAAGTACAAATGTAAAAAGAAATCAAAATGAAATTACAAATGAAAAAAAAAATTGAAATGAAATTACAAGTGAAAAACAAAATTAAAATGAAAATACAAATGTAAACAGAAATCAAAATGAAAATACAAATGAAAAATGAAATTAAAATAAAAATACAAATGAAAAAATTGAAGGAAAATGATAATACAAATGAAAAAAGAAATCAAAATGAAAATACAAATGAAAAAAGAAATTGAAATAAAATTATAAGTGAAAAAATTGAATGAAAATGATAATGAAAAAATTCAATGAAAATTAAAATGAAAATTATATGAAAATGACAATAAAAATGAAAATGAATAAATCATTACTAATTCAAATCTGCCGCGCTTTCTTGAAGCTCCTCCCAGCGGCTCCTCCCAGCGCCATCTCTTGTCCTATTATTCCAAGCATTTTAGTTCACCATTATAACATAGAGGCGCTGAACAGACCCGTAATAGATTAAACTTTCCGTAGGTCCCACCCTTAAGTTGCAATATAGTAATAAGATGCAATATAGTAGAAATTATATTTATTCCCATTGATATTTCTCGAGGTTTGACGAAAATTTATGATCATAACAAAATCTATTTCTGATTATGTTATTTTACTTCCTCAAAGACAAATTTTTGGAATGAGGTAAAAATTGACGTCCCAAATCAGACATCGGGACCTTATTTTTGATGGCCTAGAGGTGAGATACATGTTGATGTAAAAGCGTCCGTAGATACTTTGAATTATTCACCAATAATTCCAATAAAAATTTCATTATTTTTCTATATTCTTGATAGAGCAAATGAAAGACACGAGCGAGCGATAGCGAGTGAGTGATTCTGGCTAGTATATATATATATAATTTTGTTGATAGAGAGAAAATACAGTACTACTGGAAGATATGGCGCAACAAAATAATAAAGGTAATATATATATATATATATATATATATTACCTTTATTATT
>JAJGXB010000569.1:0-14784 GCA_020882725.1 Aphelinus certus
TGTTTTAAATCAAAACTCATTGCGGCACGGTGGCATACTCATGCACACTCTTTTTTGATATTTTTTTTTGCTATTTAGTATTTAGTTTTTATTCAATTCAACCGGGTTCTTTACTAATTTTATAATCTCCACATGTTACAGAATCAGTTTTCATATTTAAATTGTTTACAATTTTGGTCAATTTGTTTACAAAAACCGACATAACCGAGAAACAATACGTTACCTAAAAATGCATACCACAAGATACGGATCGGACGCGGTGCATATATATGGGTGATTCTCTGTCAAGTGAGAGAGTGAAAATGAAAAAAAAATTTTTATGAATTCTAGAAGACTCCATCATGTCCCCTGAATTTTTGCAGAATTTTTTAGACCATGTGTCCCATCCTGACAGAGGCTCAAAGTGGTGGAGTTTGCAATATTAGACATTTTTTCAGGCCCTTTGACCTCAATTTTGAGCTATCTAGAAATGTTTGAGAGCAAAAACTCAAGAGAACTTTTTTACTGGAATAATGCCAATTTTTTTAGAAAAATTGATTCCAGGGTCATTGGTAGACATATAGCTATCACTTAACTTATTTCCAGGCTTAAAACTGATCAAAAAGTGGTTTTGATCACCCGCAGCATAATGTGATACATACCAAAAGAAAGCTTATTTAATTACCAAAATGTCCTGACTAGTCGCAGAGTGCTGCATTTGATCTATTTTTTGTAATCAACCAATACATTATGAGAATTAATGAAAATATTCTAAAAATGGGTGACCGCATACGCCACTTATATGTGAACTAAATTTATTAAAAAAGACACGGTTCACGACTTCTCACTCTGGGCTTGGATAATAAAGTAGTAACAACTTGTGTCCAAGTACAAGTGCCACGAAACAATCAAATTCTATGAGAAAAGCAGAGTAACAAGCATATACTTATAAGTGGCGTACGCGGTCACCCACTTTTAGAATATTTTCGTTAATTCTCATAATGTATTGGTTGATTACAAAAAATAGATCAAATGCAGCACTCTGCGACTAGTCAGAACATTTTGGTAATAAAATAAGCTTTCTTTTGGTATGTATCACATTATGCTGCGGGTGATCAAAACCACTTTTTGATCAGTTTTAAGCCTGGAAATAAGATAAGTGATAGCTATATGTCTACCAATGACCCTGGAACTAATTTTTCTAAAAAAATTGGCATTTTTCCAGTAAAAAAGTTCTCTTGAGTTTTTGCTCTGAAACATCTCTAGATAGCTCAAAATTGAGGTCAAAGGTCCTGAAGAAATGTCTAATATTGCAAACTCCACCACTTTGAGCCTCTTCAGGATGGGACATGTGGTCTAAAAAATTCTGAAAAAATTCAGGAGACATGATGGAGTCTTCTAGAATTCATAAAAAAATTTTCAGAATTTTTTTTCATTTTCTCTCTCTCACTTGACAGAGAATCACCCATATATATATGAGCGTGCGAAGGAAGCATCTAATCCTGAATGCTGAGTTTTATGTGAGAGTCAGGGAGAAGTTTGGTGCTGTTCTCTGCTTCGTATTTATGAGGAACAAAGAAACAGATCCATTATTGTTACGGATTCGAGGAGTGTTCTGAACAGTTTGTGTTCTATATGAGTTCAAGAAATATTCCTAACTCATTTGTCGCAGAATCTCTCAGTCTCGTCCACGAGGTAATTGAGTTGGGTTTGGAAAATTTGTTGACATGGGCTCCCTCTCATGTGGGATCTGTCGCAATGAGCAGATTGACGCTATTGCTTCGGATAAATCCATTAATTTCTTTTTCATTGATGGTTCGGTGTTCTATTAGGATTTATTTCCGTTTCTTAAGGGGGGATATACAGTTAGAACGAGAAAAAAAAACTCATTTTTGAAAATCGTTTTTCAAGGGTAGTTTTCAATCAAATCAATCGAAACTTCTTTACAATTATAAGTGTATCCATGTAGTATACATAAATATTTTTTTTTAATTTTTTTTAACAAAATGGCGGTCGTTAGATAGCGTTGAAATAGTACTTCTATTTTGCTTGTGCCGGCTCTCCTGGTCGCAATTTTGATCGGAAATCAAAAAATTAAAAAAATTTACATTAATTACATTCACAGTTAGTAGATGAATTACAAAAAAAAGTGAAAAAAATTTGCACTTTTGGCGTATCTTTTTCGAAAAACTCATTTTTTTTTTCAATCTTTTTCCCACTATTTTCTCACATTTTTCCATATTTAATAAAAAAATATTACAATAATTTAATTCAACTCTTTATGAAAAAAAAAAATCGAATTTTCTTTTCATTCTAACTGTATATCCCCCCTTAAGTTGGAAATGTTGAATTATATGCAAAGATTTATGTATGTACAATTAAGTATGACTGGTCGCAAGGGTATAAAGTTTATAGACAATAATAGTCGGTTTAGTTTTGACTTGTGGTTTAAGAACTGCTCATTTGATACGAAGAGGATTACTGTTATTAACCAATTAAGTCCCAAATTGCAGAAATTTTATTTGTACTTTCGAGTTCGAATAATTTCATGAATAAGACGAAAGGTTTATTGCAAAATATTCATTCCTACTATTTTCGGGTATGCTCTATACGAAACAATGGCTAAAGAGACTGAAAAAAATTGATTTTCAATGAATAATCAACAAATTAAAGGAGCGGTCATGTCAGAACGAAAGACCATTTGCACTCTAAGGGGCTGGTAGACTGTAACCTGTGTGGTCGCTCTGAGGTCAGACTCTTAATCATTCCTTGGAGATGTCCAAGATTTTCTGTTTACAGGGATCCGCTGATCTCTTTTTTGGCTGCAAACAACTTACGCATGGATGCTGATATTACGGATACATTTAATACATGCAATAATTTTGGAGGGATTCTGAGAATAATATTCTTTATTCTTATTATTAACCCATTAAGGCCCATGGCCAGACCAGCGGAGATACCATAAAACTAATTATTGGATCGCGGGCTTTTATGAATAAAAAAGACCCGTGATTTTTCTTTTTCCATTTCCATTGTTTGAACAATAATTATTTGAACCAATTGCACCCAAAGTCGTAAATTTGAAAAAGTAATGGTGCCAATCGATTTTAGAGAACAAAACCCAGAAGAAAAGGTGAAATACATGTTTTAAATCTGAGGCTTATCTTTTTGGCAATCGCGTTATAAACAATTGGAATTAAGTAAAACCGAGAAAAAGTGGCTTCAGCCCATGCCTACGCTATCACCATGGGATGAAAACTGATTGTGGGATCGCGTGCTTTTTTGAAAAAAAATACCCCTATTTTTTTTTTCAAAATTCAATGTTTATACAATAATTATTTAAACAAATTGTACCCAAAGTGAATCGACTTCCCTGATATCACTGGATTCCATTTGTTTATAACGTGATTATAAGAGACATGAGCCTCAAATCGAAAAAATTTATTCTTACTTTTTTTCTTGGTTTTTTTTGTAGAATCGATTAACACCATTACTTTCTTGAATTTACGACTTTGGGTGCAATTTGTTTAAATAATTATTGTATAAACATTAAATTTTGAAAAAAAAGAAAAAGGGTATTTTTTTTCAAAAAAGCACGCGATCCAATGATTAGTTTTATGGTATCTCCGTTGGTCTGGCCATGGGCTTTTAATGGGTTAAAGATTGTAGTCTAGAAAATTTAGGCAATGAAAAGTATTTTTTTTTATTTTTGTTTATCAACTTAATTGATTATTATTATATTAAAAGTTATTGGATGAATTCCTTAAGAAAGATTTTTTGGTTCAGAGATTCAGTTGGTTTGCTCTTATAATACGAATTAATTATGATCCTGTCATGGAATGTTATGGATTCTGTCCAGTGAATTCACTTACAACAGAAAAAACCTACAGTTATGAATTTATATATTTTATATTGCTGAAATTCAATGTGGATGGCTTCAAAATTAAGAAAATTTCAGTTTATATTACATTTATTAGTTGATTACTAATTTTTGTACACAGTATTTAGATACAGGGACATATATACCCAGGTGGTGATATCCTTTGGAAGAAAAAAAAGCATGATGACTACCTTTGACGACAAAAAAGTTTTAATCCGATAATTAAGGCTTATCTGATTGATAACGAGGCATAATCGAGGAATGGTAATTTAAAAACTGTATAAGTACTCAATCAAGTCACGTGCGTAATATAGTATACATATAATATATGCTATTCGCGTTATATGTAGTATATATATGGCTATGAGTAAAAACAAAAAAGTAAAGTCACACGAATCGTGATATCGCTTTATAATCGTTTAACTTGTCCTTCTAGTGGGTATATGAGTAAAGTAAGAAGTATCCGCATATAGGGCGTATATTTTATCTCCTGGCTTCACCAGAATCCTGACGGTTATCGGCTGACACCGCGGAGTAGAGGGGTATGTGGCGATAACACATAGGGTAACGTCTAAGCTGCCCGCATATATTGTAAACTACCCCTATTATTACGAATATACTTGTGATGTACAGCTATCTAGGTATATCTAACCGGCCGGCATTATAGGGTGACATTGTGTGCGCGGCGCGAGTGCACGAGGGCCAAGACTTATTATAATAAGAGGAGTGCGAAGGATGACGATGCAGCGCAGGATAACCTGTGCGGCGCGCTTACGGCTGGCCGATGCGAGCATTGCGAGCTCGAGCTCGCGCAGGCGTGCGGCGGCGGCCGGCGAGAGGCACTCCTGAGACTCTCGCGCGCGACCCGCGGACTTCTTTCCGATCTCTTGAGGCGCGCGCGCGTGTGGCGGCGAGCAGTCAGTGTGCGGCCGCCGCACTGGGGCTCCGGCCCGCTTGTACGCACTTGTACGCTCGCAGTTGTCGCCAGCGCGGACAGCAGCTCTCGAGCTAGCTGGTGGTTGTAGAGAGGCAGGCGCGCGCGAGTGCGGTGCTGGGCCTCGAGCGCGACTGGTGCAGCTCGGGGGGCGCCGGACGACCCACGACACGACCATGTCCCTCGTCGACGACAGCTACGACGGCTTCCGCACCTTCAGCTGGCTCGCCGACTACGCCGGCGTGCCCATCGACCAGGTGAGCCTGTGCTACATACGAGCTTCGAGCGATAGTAAGTATAGGGCGTCGCGCGCGCGTGCGACAGCTCTCGTCGACTGGATTCTCTCCTGCCCTCTGCACGTCGGCGAATGGGGAAGCGCGCTCGCACAGGTGGCCACGGCCAGTGCAGCGCGCAGCCTCTCTCGGCGCCGCGGCTCTGATATGCAGTGTGCGCGGCTTCGCTTATCGCGCCAACGTGCTTCGGTTGGCGCGAGGACGAGGTTTGCGCGCTGCAGCTCTCTCCTGCACGCTCTCGGCGGGATGCAGAGATGGCGGCGCTCGAACGCATGTGCTCCTCGCGGGGATGACGCAACCGCGACGGACTCCCTGGGGCTCGGAGTCCGTTCACCCAAGACAGCACGTGTCCGAACACCCATACTCACGCGCACATTCCCTTCCCCCATGCGTATCTCCATATAGTCTTCTCGATCGCGCACTACACTATACCGCACGCACACGCACACACACAATTAGCCATACCTGCAGCTCACTTCTCGCGCGCACACACTCGCCCGACTAGGCCACTAGCATGACTCATGACCTATACTTGTACCTACCGCCTTTACTGTTTACGTTCGCGTTAATCGTGCGATTTGGAGCTTATTACAACTCGACCTTTATCGCTTCAGCGTAATCGTTTCAACATCGAGAGACTTTCCTCGTTCTCCCACGCTGATTCACTGCCTCGTGTATAGGCGAAATCCGATTCGCAACACCTGATGACTGGTCTATTTCAAATATAACGCGTATCGTCTTTGATTTCTCTTGTTTCTCACTCGACTCTTCTCGACGCTATACTTGCATCAACTTTTCACTCACTTGCATCACGGTACCACGGTGCGACAGCTTGTTTTGATTGTTTTCGTCGACGCACTTGTATACAAATACGGCATTTAATCTTTATCCGTCCCCGTGACTGACAATATTGTTTTACGCTTTAGAAACACGAGTTTCGTTGAATCGCAGCTACATTTGTATGATACTAATTGAATGCTAATTGGTCTCAACTCAATGCCGTGTCCACAATTCCATAAAGGACTCTAATTTCTCAAGATATTAGCCCGCTAAGAAAATCAACAATGTCGCTCTTTGTTATTTAATGCAAACTATATATATACATATATATATATATTATTAAAGTTAGTTGATAATATGTAGAAGCAGGTTAATTAATGAAAAAGGCAAGTTGCTTAAAGATTGAAATTTGCTTTTGAATGCCGATCAATGACTGACTAATCGAAGCCAGACCAACAGGACCGAGCCTGCCAGCTTCCTTCCCATACTCCCTACAATGTTTACATGCGACACTTCTTAGAAAACTTATGTGATATCGATATTCAAAACTCTAGCGCACGTGACTAATCTACTCAACGTACAACAATGAAACCGCTGTTTTTGTCCATTCCAACAATATATATATATATAAGTATTCTTATAAGTATTCTTTCGATAGGCATCTACATCGAGTATAAATCACTGGTACTTCCCAACGTTGAATAACGCATTGACACTCCCCAGCGTGAATTAACAGCCTGAATAACTCGTGATCGTGATTTTTTTATTCCATCAAACACTATCGCGCCATATAGCTCACGTGCGCGACCCGCAAATAATATTAGCGCGGCTTTTCTGAATTGCTGAACACTTGTTGAGCCTCGCGCGCGACACGTTGGTGTATACGTACTTTCCATTCTCTATTAAGTACTTGGCCGTACGCCACTCGATTCAATTTCAGTCATTGAAAGCTCTGGATTATCACGTCTTGGATTTGATGAACGAATCGGAACAATCCACAGTCTTCTATTTAAGGAATTTTATTTGCTATGAATCATCAACGAGTGTAGATATCCGATACCATCAATTGACATCATCGAAGAAAATTCAAAGAGCATACTATACATCCTTGTTTGATTCGTTTATTGATTGAATAATATTACGTTGCTATTGCCTTTTTTTACATTATTCAAAATAGTTTTCTGTCGAGAATTCCTTAGTCCAGGACTTATGTTGAATGTTGTTTAGCATATTAATCTTTTTTCAGTAATTCCGTGTCGATGTAGATTGTGAAAAAATAAAGCGATGTTAGGTAATTTCTACAGGGAAAACGTTTGCAAGGTTGCGAATGTCGAAATATCGTATAGACTATTTCGATACATTCTACATTTATATATTTATGTATGAGTAAGGTGCCTACTTCCAATACTTTTTTTCGTCTCCAGCGGGACAAACTATTCTTTGCGGGCGCCAGGGAGGAAAAGTGGCACTTTTCTCCCGCTGACAAAAAGTGCATTACGAAACAAGCAATGAAAAATGGTGACTCCTGTATATATAAGTGATAAAGATGCAAAACACCGAGAGAACGGGGCATTTCTTATATAGATATATAGCAAGCACAGTGTGCGCAGAGATACCGGGAAGTAAACTGATCTTCCACGCTCGCAGGAATCATGTCATTTTTGCACGCTTTGCAAACTTTGCTCGTGTCGCCCAAGAAGTTTATTTCGAAAAACGGCAGATAATTTTAATCTTAATCCTAAAAGAAACATGAAGCCATAATAAAACATTTTGAAAAACTTTAATAATCACAGGATTAGTATCATACTAATACCGGCAAAAAATAATATTCTCACTACTGAAAGAATCAAATATTTTGCACAAATACATAGATACCAATTCCTAACAAAGTGTGATTTTCCCGCGCTTGTAGTGACACAATATTAGAAATAAAATTCAATGTTGAAAGGGTAACGAGAATTTAGTATCATTAGAGTATATATAACAGGTCAGTTTCTACACCGATATATTTATATATAGCGCCATCAGGGCCAAAGTGGCCACTTTCAAAACCCGAGGAAGTAGGTCCTTGTTTGCTGTATATCTATATCTGTGGATCCGTCAGTCAGCGTATATATAGAGTTTGGCAATTTACTTTCGTCAGACGCAAGCGGCAATAAAACGCGATTCAAGCTCGTATGAAAAAGTATCACGCTTCGGTTGTTCGCGTGAGAGTAGAGCACAGAATGCTCGTGGGTGGACGACGTCTACTTCAACTGCAACGCGTAGATGATCTCGACATTTTATTTTCAGAGGCCTATTTTCGTCTTTGGGTTATTCGCAAACTTCCGGCCCGTGTGCATGCAAGCTCATATCGAGTGAAAGTCGGAAGACTTGTCGTGTGTGTGTGTGTCTGTGTTTTAATAAGCTGCTAATAACTTTCTTACCGAGTGTTCAAACTTCTGAATTCATTTATCCACGTGTAGTCCTATGTTGAGTCATCACCTAAGGCGATTCTGAACTATCTGCTGAGAAATACTTTATTAACATCAATTGTTGGTCGAAATATCGAATTCATGAGTATATGGGCATGAACTGACAAGTGGAAACTATTGTTTCCGGGTGATCAATCACGATGAAACTTTGTCAGATTGCGTACCCAAATAGGCTTTATATCTAGAGTAATTTTATCTATCATGTCTCGATTTTCCGGAGATTTCATGTACGAATCTATATTCATGGGCCTCTCTATTTACATATCGACGTGTCTTACGAAGAAAGATACATCTCAAACTGTCCGCGAAGAAAGACACATCTCAATTTGTCCGCGAAGAAAGACACAACTCGCAATCTAGCCGCGAAAAAAGACACAACTCGCAATCTAGCCGCGAAGAAAGACACAACTCGCGTCTGGCCGCAAAAAGGATACATGGCGCACATCCCACAATTTTCCGACGTAAAAAATATATGGAATGAAAGCTTAGAATGAGTAGGTTATACTTGACAAAAAAAAACAAGGCTTTTCTACAGTTTAAACTCTTTTTTCGTTAATATTCGCGGGAGAATAATTCCGACATTTGTCTTTCTTCGCGGACAGATTGCGAGTTGTGTCTTTCTTCGTGGCTAGATTGCGAGTTGTGTCTTTCTTCGCAGACAGATTCGGATATGTGTCTTTCTTCGCGGACAGATTCAATTAAGTATGTGTCTTTCTTCGCGGACAGATTCAGTTATGTGTCTTTCTTCGTAAGACACGTCGATATATACTGCATATGTATAATATCAAGAATTTTTCACGTAATTTCTCCGGGAAATCGAGGCATTATTTGATGAAATGACTCCAGATATATTTAGGTACCGAAAAACTATCTCACAAAGTTTCATTGTGATTGATCTCCCGGAGACTATAGTGCTCCCTTGTCAGCCAGGTCAACATTTCTTTTCAATTTCTGCTCGAATAAATTTAATGGTTTTTATCGCCAAAATAATCTTAATTTTTACGCTTACCACTCAATTCTTAGGGTTTAAATATTTGTCATTTTTTTCCAGCTTGTATGGACTAATTTACTCGGGATACAGTTACAAAATGGAAAATAATATAGGAGTAGAAACTTAAAATTATCTGAAAATTGAAAGAAGATGCTTCCTGACGCTACACGATTATATTGACAATAAGTTTTCGCCTAGTGTACAAACGCATATGTACTTCGCGTACATTGAGGGCATATCGCTCTCTCCACAAAAAGAGGCATGTGCAGTCGAATTTTGCATATACGTTAGGAATAATATGCGTGACACGTATGCACCGGTAATCATCGTATAATTTACCGTTCTGTTCTTGCGAGCATTATCTACCGCAGTCAATTATGCTTTTTTCTAGTAACTTTAAGGTCTTACTTTTATTTTAAATAGTTATCATCGACCTTCGTTTGACTCATTATTTCGATCCCATTTGATAATTATATTTAATTATTATATATGTTTCTATTCAACTTGCTCTCAGTACATAATACATCTGTTTATATCGGTGGCAGGATTGGTGAAACTTCGCCAGAGAATTTTAACCCACTATTTGATTAGCTAAAAATCTCAGAAACCGTACATATAAACTGTTAGAATATCATCTCATGATGCGCAGTTTTGTAAGAATGATTTTCATTGAGAATTAGTTGTTGTAAAATAAAATTTACTCGTTATTTTTCAAATTTTCCTTTGAACTTATACAGAATAATTTGCAAATAATTATTTTATTATACTTCGTTTTTGGGTGAATATCTCGAGTTCACCATATTTCACATCGAAATAAATATTTATATTGTTTATCTTATTCAATATGAATGCAAAAAATCACAAAGACAAGGCTCAATGCATAATACCTACTATTAAAGCCGAGGATAACATAATCGAATCAGCCTACGATTAACGACTTGGCTTCTTTTGCAGATCAATTTCGTTATAACACAATTCACGGCATTGGGATTGGCTGGATTACTGCGGTCGTCGTTAAGTCCAGCAGCCGTTTCGCCTGAAAGCCGACATGCTTTTGGTCTCGTACTGGGAATTTTTCTCGTTTACTTCAGTTTTGGCAGGTAAGATATTCTGGCTTGCTATTGAAATATATATTCATTCGGGCACTCATATTTTCCCCCTCAACCTTGTAAAAAATGAACTAACGGGAAAAGCACATAATTTCGAATCTACTGCTACTCGATTTTATACATAACATGTGTATACTTTGTGCACACTAGCTGCATTGAGAGACGCTTTGATCACTTTCAATATAGTTTAGCTGTTTTTGACTTTTTTCTATCGTTGGAAAAACTGCTCCAACCTATCATCATTTTCTCAAAGAAGTAGTTGATATATTATACAGATACAAATAAATTTAACGAAATGAACTAACGCAACAAAATTATCGGTTGCAGTTATATTATATCTTTTTTTGAAATGTTTATCTATATCTTCCTCATATCACAGAAAAATGCCTGACGAGGAAAAAAGTTTCTAAATTGAAACTCAATACTTCTATAATTACTCCCGCGAATTTGCAATGCGTCAAGATTCCAAACGCAATTTCAACACGGTTATAGAAATGTCGAATCAGTTTAAAATTTGAAAACAATATTGCTAACATACAATATCAATCGTAGCTAAACAAAACGTATTTACTGCTCAGTGAATCTGTCTCAACCATTTTCGCGACTTGTATAATACACTCGCAACTTGATAAATCCCAATTTCTTATGTTCCCGTATAGGCAGACGATGCACTTGGCTGGACTTCCGGCGCTGTGTTACATAGCTCTGCGGACGCAGGAGCCTCGTCGAGTGCAGAGGTGAGTCGGCCGCATCGCCATCGCTAATTATTCATACCTGATGCACACACATGATCTGCGTCGGCGGCAGTGACGTTTTTTTGCGGCTTAGCGGATTAGCGCCAAGCGGCTGCAGCCTGGTGTGGCGGCATTGTGTGCATATGTGCTGACGATGCCAACAGTTTCGCCGGCCATGCCTCGGATTATTTCATCGGATTGAGAGCACGTCTCCAGTTCCGATTCGGCGCCACTGCTCTTCATTCTTAGTTCGCCTCGACTCGTTATGTGATTATCGGTTACCTTTTTTTTCTCCATAGCAAGCGCAAACATCTGTGAGCTTTATTTGTTGCTACGATCGGATAGCCGACGGCTTTACATTATTCATAAAACCGATGAGCAGCTTCACGCTCCTCTCATGCGCTATTGATTATCGGCCAATCATTATATATATACGTCCTGGTGTGATAATATAGTCGCGAGGTTTTCCTCTATGAAACCTGTGTGCACTGGATTCCTTAGAGGGGCGCTCAGGCTATATTTGATGATGAATTCATAACGTGCGGGGTTGATAGAAAACTCGCGCCATTACTTCCAGACCGCGGCATCGAGGAGATCCTATTTAATTCAGTGGAGCAATTGTAAAAGCTCTCGGGGAGGAGTACACTTGCTCGACCTACGCCGGTTTTATCTACTTGAATCACTAATTAGATTTCTTTAGAGAATGGTTCGTGATTCGAACTAGGCTGAATGAATAATACAGTGGCTGTAAATTCAAATATCTTGCGGGTCTTTTCGCCTGGGACCTTGCACTTCTTTTTTTAACGTGGCTTCGGCCAATCTTTTCAAATAGTGCAATGTGTAACTTTAAAGTAATGTAGCTCGAATGCTTCGCCTACGATTGCGGTTGTGAAATATATATATAAGCTAGCTGACCAATTTAGCGATATAAGTCTGATAAGAGAAAAATCCCACACACTATTATGAGCTTGGAAAATAAAAAGACCTTCACTCGAATAAGGATAAACAGAAAATGTTTGATAACTGCATACTCATGAGTATTCACAAGTTGATTGCGATATGCTAAAGAAAATAATGCGTGGTTCGTGAAATCAGATCAATTGACAAGTCAATTTGGATGCATTTCACGGGTGTTTATTTCCAATAATTCTCAGTATATTTTTTCTTATCAAGCATTGATATGTAATGATGATCTCAAATATAGTTGGTACATTACAAGACTCTACAAGGATTGTATGTTGTAGTTTAATAAAGTTTAATAATAGAGTCTAAGTAATATTTGGAGTGATGGTCCTACTGACACATTTACTTAAATCTTTCCATCACTTTATATCAAGAAACAACAGTTTCATCGGTGTTGAAAAATTTACCGTTAATAGTATATTTTGCACCTGAGCGCAAGGTTTAGACCTCGTCAATTCGTCTGCGACCCAAGCGCAGTGTGGATTGCAACTTGGCCCGTGCCGAATAGCCAAGGTAAGCGAGGTGCATACGCTACTTTTCGTAACCCACGGGAGAAAAGTGTTAATTTTTCCAAACTCTATAGAACGTATGGTTAGCATTTTGCGGTCGCTAGGACAAAAATATAATTTTCCAAATTTTTGATAGATATTCAAAATTTTGAGAGAAACGCTTTTAATTTCTTAGTTCAGATACTTGTTTTTAACAATACTTTCATTTATCTTGACAAGTTTTTTCAAAGTCAACACGCCATGCAACTGATGCTTAGCCATGAATCTTGAATTCAAAATATAGAATATCAAAGTAATATTCTTTTCTTCATGAACCATCAATATGTTCACAAAATACGATATGTATGTACACAAAATGAAAAATTCAATTTCAGTTCATAAATAGTATTTTCATAGTTGACCAAGGTGTCCATGGTGATGATTCAATATTTTACATAGTGGAATTGAAGATACTGAAACATCACTGTTCGGAAAATTTCAAATAAATCAGTAGTGATCGAGCTGGCCGCGTTCGACATATCAAAGTCCTGTACTCTTCAAAATTGATTTGTACTCTTCTATCGAGTTAACCGGATCACATTATTATGTATGTCCCGTGTAATAATCAAAAAATAGTTTCGGCCTGGAAATAATACAACCGTAGTGTTGAGCGCTAGAATTTTGAATGCAGATGCGAGGATATTGTGGTATCTTAATTATTCTTGTACACTGAAATAGAGTATTTATTGCTTATTTTGCTATTTGGTAGGTTAGGTAATCTATGGATTCGTTTCACATTTTTGTGGACTTTGCTAAAAAGACGTGCACACTCTTGTGTTCAAATTATGGCTGAATCCCCCATTTAGAGCTTTTATTTAATAGAATATCGAATAATTATTATAATTATCTGTCCAATTTTTACTTCCAGAGTGGTTTTTGTGGTCTCGCTGATATATCTGTCATGCATACATTTCCAACGACAATTTTACAATTATGGCTCACACACACTCGATATCACGGGTAAGGGCATGTATTTAAACTCTAGTGTATTCATTCATTTACATTTTGAGTTGATCACTGAATGAGATTCTACTTAAATTCGACACACGAAACGTATACAATATCATTCACGTTTGAGATTGATTTACACGTCGTGGACTTGAAACTGGATTTAAAATTTCTCATAAAATGCCTCTTATCAATGCTTGTAGGGAAGAATATCGACGAATATTTTCCGTATACATGTGATCAAAAATTCTCAAATTAAATATTTTCTCTATAGCTCCTATGATGGTTATAACGCAAAAAGTGACGAGCATAGCGTATAACGTGCATGATGGACTGCATCGAAAGCAGAACGAACTGACACCTTCGCAACGTCATCACGCAATACAGTAAGTTATACTTTGTACGAGAACAAGAATGAATAAATTTCCCCAAAAATGTCTGAAACTTTGCATAAAAGTATCATTTTTTGTATTTTCGTGACATAAGTAAGCACAACTATCGTTGCAACGAATTACGAGACGTTTTCACCCAATTTTACTGGAAAATGAATGTACGTAATCCCAAGTAGCAATATCATTTTCAAACATTCAGACTTTTAAATCGCCAATGTAATCAACATTTATGGATGCAATTTTTTGCTCTCTCGCCGAATTTGCTGAAAATTCGAATGAGCAAGACACTATTTCCAAATTTTGTGAAGTTAAAATCAACTTCTTGCAAATTTGTTAATTCACATAAGACGTCTCGATTAGCCAATCCACCTCCTTCTTCAAGTACCAATTTCATTATAGATAATATAACATGTATGTACATAGAGGTTGCACATTTTGTCAATATGATGGATTCATGAACCCCGATTCATACAATAGCTTATTGTTCAAGGCTAAGACTGACTAGCAGAATATAGGAGATATTATGTCATTGTTCTGATGAAAAGTAGACAACTGCTGAACTATTAGATAACTCTGGATATGAACCTTATTAACAGCATTGACAGAGTTTGTGACGTGACGTCTGAGCGAGTTCTTATTCAGAAATTGTGCCTGAATAACTTGGCGAAAAAAAGTTGGATTTTCACAAACTTTGCTTGAGATATCTTGAAGCTTTTGACCACTTCTAATTGACCGTCTGTATTGATTTTTCTAGAAAAA
>JAJGXB010000570.1:0-10083 GCA_020882725.1 Aphelinus certus
ACTTACAGAATTTCCCAGATATTAATGTATTACATTTGACTATCCGGTCATAGTTAAAATTTTATAAGATTGCCCCCTTTTATTTTTTGATAAGAATCGTACAACTGTTAAAAAAAAAATGGTTTTAGTTATTTATTCTGACAACTCCCCGATAAAAGCTCTTTCGCGTTTATTCGCTTTTCTTCCGACGGTTGGAGATTTTGCATATGTTAATACAAATATATATATATATGGAAAATCTATGAAACGGTAACGCTTATTCCATATATCCTTACCGTCACTGTTGAAAGATATAGGTGAATCAATTTCATTGGCAATAGAATGAGTGCTTATATATGAGCATTAAAATACTGTATCAGAAGCTGATCTTCTCTTGTAATTTGTTTCTAACCTACGTTATTGATCCAATCTTAATTTGAGCTCCCTAATATTTATGTAGCTAAAATAGTTACTACAGAATGGTTCCGCCGCTAAAAATTCCTTTATATGACTTTTAAAAGTTCGTTAGTAACTAATCCTATATCATACTAATTGTCAATGCTTTTAAAGTTGCAATCGGCGGAGAACTTAAGTTTTAAATGTCTATTAGTAGTTTCACCCTTGGTATAAAATCTGATACCGGAACTTTTATTTGTTCTTACTTTCTTCTTGTGGATTATATGGCCCTTGCAATTACGAAGCTCCAGAAATTTTAATTCTTTCTTGCCTTAGCACTCCATGATGGCGTCAAGATTTGAATCCCAACCTGTGGCTCCGGAATCTAGGCAGGCCCGAGGCGAGATTCATGGTCTTGTGAAGACGTTCAAGAACTCCAATTGGCGTGATGCCCATTCAAGGATCAAGAAAGCTCGCATTGGTGGGGCGAGCCCTTGTGTGCTTTTTGTTAGTTTTGCATTCTTATAGATATTCTCTGTATTCTTCCTTTTTTGATGAATTTGCCACTAATTGTACTCCCACAGTTCCCTGGTATTGAGAAACCGGTTCCTTGGGAAGAGGCTCAATCGACTCGCGATGAGCTGATTGATTCCCTACGGCTGCAGACTGCGGATGCTCGCCATCATTGGGAAGCTGTCGAAGTTGAACCGACTCCTGTACCAGATCTGGCGCGTGAGGATGCTGCCCTTCGTGCAGCTCACCGGCGAAATGAGGCACTTTGTCGCCAACGTACGCCCAGCCCGGTGCCTTGCTCCTCTGCTTGCCTCACGGCCGAAAGCCTACTCCCTGACTTTACTCAGCCCGAGTCAGAATCAGTCGATGAAGAGGTATCACGCGGCTTAATTGAAGCGCAGGCTCTTATGCGCACTCGGACTGATGGTGTATTTATTGATCCCAAACTTAGGTGGCTTTATCTTGGCAATTTTGCTTGTTGTCGTAAGGCGTTCCATGTAAGCTTCCTCTTCCTTGTTTTCTTTACTTATTGATGATCGTTAATCTTACCTAGGGTTTTTTGTTTCAGAGTCCTGATGAGGTTCCCTCTATTCCTGATCAGAGTCACCTTGAACAACTCGTAGATTCTAAGATTGAGGAGATCGCTGAGAACAACATCTCTCCTGTCTACGGCCAAAATTTAGATTTAAAAGGCATGGGTATTGCGACTTTTTTATGTCGATTGATTATGTTCGTTAGTCTTGCCACAAATGCCTTCCTCAACTCGTCATTTGGAATTAATTACGTCACTGGTTATCTTTCTGGTCGATTCGGATATACGCCTTTCCACGTAGAGTACGGGCTCTTGGATAGTGCTAATTTTATGCACTGGGGCGAACCGGGTGCAATGAAAGTCTGGATTTTCATCGACCCCCGTAGCCGGCCACGTTTCCGTGACTTCCTCTGTCGCATAGTTCGTGAGTGGCACGCCTATAATGAACATACGTCGTGGTTCGCCAAAAATTGTTCTTTTCCGCATCATCACAAGCGCCTGGTTGTTTTGTGCCGCCGCCTTCGAGCTGAAGGTATTAAGTTCGAGTTATTGGCTCAACACCCAGGTGACTTGGTGTATGTTGGTCGAAACGTACCCCATCAAGTTATCAATTTTGGCGTTAATCTCGCTGAGGCCGTTAATATTGGGGCCCCTGATTGGGTAATGGCGGCTAACGATTTCGCAACTTGTAATTGCGATGATTGCGCGATCTCGTTTATTACTCCCCCCGATAATTGGTCATGTTCCGTTCGGCTCCGCGAGGAAACTATTTATCCTTGTAATATCGGCGATTGTGACTATACGTCCCGTCTGGCTTCCGATGTCATATTACACCGTGCTCGTCATGAAGGTGGCCCATCCATCGCACCTTGTATTGCTTGTCATCATTGTCACCGGCAGTTTTCCAACCCTGCCAATTTGAGAAGGCACTTGAGCAATGTCCATTCATCTGACAATCGAGTGGTCTGTAATCGTTGTGATGCACGTATTACCCCTCTGGCTTATGCTCGTCACTTGTCGACCTTATCTTGCCAAAGAGAGGGAGCCAGACGTGGGTTGTTACCGTCCAACACCCCTCTACGGCCTTTAGCCACTACCCGGTGTGGTCTATGTGATTCCGAGGTTCTTACCACTAGTCTCACGCGCCATCAAAGGACAGATGCATGTTTACGGTCCTACATCGAACAAGGTCTATTTGATGTGTCCGAGCTGCAGTAATTTACCTGTTACTCCTACATCGAACAATCCTACATCGAACAATGCCACTGTAAATTGTTTCTATCGTATGTCTTACTATTGTATATAATTTAGTCCTATATATTTATCCATACGATTACTCCCGTACGCTATAGCTATTCGCGTAATCCTTCAGTTCTCTGATCTGTAAAAAAAAATGTGTAAATATCCTGTAGTATAATTGCGATTCTGTTTGTTGCGTAGTCTGTCGTTTCCTTCCTAAATATACTTGAAAAATACGTCGTCGCCTTTACGGCCTTCTCCATCGTTGTCTTTGTACTCTTGGTGTTTGGTTGCCTCCTGGTTTCTATTTCGCGATAACGCTCATTCCAAGTTAGAGACGAGTGCTTGCAAGCTGTTCTTCCCACGGCCATTCGGACTCCAGAGTGCTGCGTCCGCAGAGTTACCCCACTTTTTTCCTCTTGTGACCGGTGATCTTTGTAAGTTCTATCTACCCGCACACTCTGCTCCTGACTTTCATCGTGACATCTTGTCTTCAGTTCATCATTATTACAGGTTGGTTACGTTTCTTTCCGTCTTTTCTTTTTCCCAAACAAGTCTATTATTCCATTCTTTCACAACTATTGTATTACTTTCAGCATGGTTCGACGAGGTTCTCTGTCAGCGGCGGCTGAGAATGGTACCGGCAGTTATTGCCTTGCCGCGCCTCGTATTATTGGCGACGAGGTCGTCTTAGATGGCCCGACTCTTGTTGTTGGTGCCAATAATACGCCCTCTCCAGTCTTTCCACCGACCCAGGACCATCCCCACCAACGGGACGCTGTTCGCGCGCGGTCCGTGGGACACAGAGATCTTCCCGGTCTCATGGATGTCCCAGTGCGTCAACCATCTTCCGTAGACCGTCGTGGACGATGGCCGCCGCCGGTGAGTGCGTCCTTGACGCCCTTTAGAGGAACTAGTCCCGGCACGCGACCGCTTTACGCGGGGCTGGGTTTTCCTCCGTCCGACGCCCCACGATCTGCTCCGCGTCGGTGCTCCCGCCGCTCTAGATTGCGTCGCCGATCTCCAAGGAGCTCTTGTGTAAGTTTTTCTTTAAATTTATTTACTTTGATTCCTTTTTTCTTCCATTTCCTCTTCCACAGGCTAATGCAGAGTTACCGCAATCTCCTCTTTCGAACCATCCACCCTCTAACTCCTTTTCCACTACCATTACTTTCGCTGGCTCAACCATTCGTCTTTTTCCGGACCTCTATCGGGCTCTACTCGCTTCTGACTCCAGTTCTGAAGCCGTTAGTTGTTTCGCGTCTTTTTCTCATGGTAACCCATGTGTGGATACATGTAATTCAATTCTCGATTCTGAATCCGTCGACCCTGATTCCTTCTTAGATGAATTTTTCCTTTCCCTACGTGCAAGTTCATCTGGCCCATCGGAGTCCGGGCTTGATGTTTCCCTTTTTTCTGCAGCTGATGCAAACACCCTTCCTGATGACTCTTTTTTTGATCTTTAATTAGAATTCCTCTAACCTTTCGTATTCTTCTAGGTGGCCCCGAACTGTCCTTGTGAGTGCTGTCTACCCAGTGCCGTTTCTGCCACCGGAACCGTCAAGCGCGCCCTCGTTCAATCGCCCCGTACTTCAGAGCCAGCAGTCGCGTCATCCGACTCACGCGTTCGCGAGATTCTCTCCGAGCGAGCTGTACGCGAGCTTTTTACATGCGTTGTTTGCTACGGGGTTATCGCGCCGCACTATCTCCAATGCCGGCTGTCCCATCCTTTGTGCGAACGCTGCGCTGATAACGTTCGCGCTTGTCCTTTATGCCGCGGACCTGTTCCTCGTTGGCGCAACCGTGCGCTTGAACACGTCGCCACATGTTTATCTTTTCCTTGTCGCTACGAAGATGAGGGGTGCACCGAGCGCATTCTCGGTCCCTCGTGGTATGAGCACAGTCTTACGTGCACCTTCCAACCACGATCCTCTCCTACCGATACCTATCCTCCTCTTTTTAACACCCTTTCCCGCGCGATTGCACTTATGGCCGGCAGAGGTGGCCCTGTACGAGCTGATGCAGCGGACAGCGACCCGGAGCCCACTGCACCTGACTTGGTTGGTGCGCCTCCCCAGCATTTTGATGAGGTTGAATGAGCCTACTTTGTATTTTTAAGTATTTCCGTTTTTCAAATAAAATGAATAATTGAAATTTTGCTTTTATTCTTTCACTGTGCCTTTCTTTTCCTTTCCTTATTTATTTATATGTATTCATTGTTTGATTCATTGGTTTCCTAGTTTATTATTTTTCAATGCCTAATTTTCAATATTTATTTGTTACCAAGTATAAGTTTGTTAAAGTTTAAATTAAGGGTATTTAATGTTGGAAGATTTTATAAAATTTAGTTGGAAACATTTCTAACAAGCGTGCCGACCCTTAAATTTTACGCAAAACTAATTGTTCTCATGTGATTTTGATATAATTTTCCCGTCAAGAATACCAGGGATAATTCACGCCACTAGTGTTTTGTCAGCTCATGCCACATACACGGCAACTGGTATACTTCTGTTACGCCGCGCTGTCTAATTCGTATTACAGGTGAAGATTCCAAAATTTCCGGCTCGTTGAGGTCAAACATAAAATTAGTCTGGCCAAGGAATTTTAACGATTGATTCATTCTCCTATCTTGACTTAGATTCTTCATTTCCTATGAGTCGTGGGCAATTTCTCGATGTTAGTACATAAGATAAGTGAGTCATAATATGCCGAATATCCTCCCGTTCCCGACAGCCGTTACTAGATGTCTTTGTGCTTCCTGCTCGGTTGAGGATCTAGGTTGTTTATACTTTCTGCAAGGAAATATCGGTGTCGAGCTAAATCGGTTCTACCCGATACCATGCATGTCACTCGACCAACGTTTCACTCTGACGGTGTACTATTGTGAGCCTGTTCATAGGGTTTCGCTATACACAAGAGGCTAGCCAATCAAGGATTGGTATGCCTTTTTGCGGTATACATTTTTGAGAATTTTTTCTGATTTTTTGTTTGAGAGTCTGGCCTTCTGTCTGGGAGACCAGTCTAGTGGCGCAGTCCGACGATGGTGCTGGCTTTGTATTGCTGTGAATACTCACGTCGCCTTATCTCAAAATGTTATCGGCCTCGGATGGCCTTGACACACAGGCTCAGTTCGTCTCACTCGTCAGCGAACGCTATCGCTCAGTCATATGGTTCCTGGCCTCCGTCCCGGTGTGTGGTTTCACATGACAATCAATAAGGCTTATCGGATATAAGTGGCTACGTCACGCATATTTGTTGAGGACGGACGTTGGCGTACGGTTTTAAATGCCCTTGCGTTGTGTTTTCCATCCGTATACATTAAATCATTTGAGCACAACTCTGTTTTTATTTCGTTTATAATTATATTACATTCTCTAAAAATGTGGAAAATTTGATATTTGACCCAACTCCGATTTTGAAATCCTCGGCGAGGATACAATTTGCAAGTTAACTTTAATCTATGAGTACACAGGGTTCCACGAATTCGGTTTCGGTGGTTGATTTTGCGAGAACATATAGTTCTACAAGCTGTTCAGGATGGATTGATTTGCCGAGAACATTGAGTTCTGCAAGGCTGGTTGGGCGGGTCGTTTTGCCGAGAACATGAAGTTCTACAAAGCCGGTTCGCCGAGAACATTGAGTTCTACGAGGCTTGCTTGGGCGGGTCATTTTGCCGAGAACATGAAGTTCTACAAAGCCGGTTCGCCGAGAACATTGAGTTCTACAAGGCTTGCTTGGGCGGGTCATTTTGCCGAGAACATGAAGTTCTACAAAGCCGGTTCGCCGAGAACATTGAGTTCTACAAGGCTGCTTTTTCATAGGAAAATGACTTTCCTATTCCGAACGGGATGACTCCTATGCACTCAATAATCTCTATCAACTGCAATCGCATCCGTTTGTACCGTTACCAGATGGGTTCGATTTTCGATAAAAAACATGATTTCTGAATAGATTCCGAAGGCTATTTTGAGTCTTTACAAAAAAAATCGCCGCCTCCTGCTTGTGTACCAAGATGTGTGAAAAATCCCTGATTTTCTTACGTTGCCAGCCACCCGTTAGGGGGGCTGCCCTAAAAAGAAATGGTTTCCGAATTTTCCTTATTGTTCCTCCCGGTGTTTATACCTAATCCTCCTGTATATCACTATTTCCGCGGAGTTGATTTTCGACTATTCCTTGTAGTTTTTCGCGTGGAATGTGTCGCTTTATTTTATTTATATGCACTATATGTGTCCGATCACCCCTTTTTATTTTAACATTATGACTTTCGTAATTTATTCCTATGATCTCGCACTCCACATATGCTTCTTTGCCCATTTTCCCCGTTTTTGGTTCTTTTAACAGATATACCATCTCGCCCTCTCGAAAATGCTTTGCGTTCATTTTCCTATCATAGTAATGTTTGGATCTAAATCTGGGGGCGTCATGTAAACTCGTATTATACGCGTGCTGAGCTATTGGTAATAATTCATCCCATTCATTGATTTTGTCCGAATACATCCTAATATATTCTTTTATTACGTGGTGCATTTTTCGATTCCCCCTTGGCTCTGTGGATGATAAGCCGTGGACGTATACCTGTTAATTCTAAATGCCTTTGCTAACATCTGTATTACTTTATTTATGAAATGACTTCCCTGATCACTTTGCAATGATACAGGAGAGCCAAAGTAGCATATTAATTTATTGATTAAGGTCTGAGCAACCTCTTGTGCAGTTGCATTTGCTACCGGAGTCAGGATGCAGTATTTGCTAAAATTGCACTGTATGGTTAAAATGTAACGGTTCCCGGCTATTGTTTCTTTTAGGGGTCCGCAAAAATCCATCGATATCTTTTCAAATGGAAATGTCGGCGTATCGGTGATTAGCATTGGTAATCGCGTTGTGACCCTAGTAATTTTTGTCGATTGACAGTCCGGACAACTTCTTACGAACTGACTGATATCCGCATACATGTTTCTCCAATAGTATTCCTTCGCTATCTTATTGAATGTTTTATTGATACTTTTATGTGCGCCTATCGCTGATTCGTGAAAATCTTTGATTACCCTATAACGATCCTCTACTTTTGGGACCGGTAGGTTATTTGTAAATAGCGTTATTGATATAAACTTGCCTTTAAAGAGCTTGTTACAATTTTCCGTAAAATAATTCCAATCTGACGCGGATAGAACTCCCAGATCTCTGATAATCCCTATTGTTTTCACGTTGTTTTTCATTAACAAATTCTTCCATACTTTTAAGCATTTCAAAATATCCAATTTCAGTTTTTTCGTCTAGATATCTCTTGACTACCAATCCATATATTTGTTTTTCGCGTAACTCCGACTGTATTATTTCTCCGAATTCCAGCGTTTGTAACTATATTTCTTCTTTATTAATGTACCTCCGCTCGAAAAGTGATTGTAATGTTTCTGTCTTGGTATTTCCGTCCGCTGACAACATATATGCCAAATTGTCGTGGTGTGCGAAAGGCTGATCGTTCAAAATTCGCACTGACTGGAATTGTTCGACATTCTCCGGTTCTATTACCCATGTCGGTTTTAAATGCGATGGCCTTGCTTCCGCGGTCAGATATCGTGTCATATTGCTATACGTGGGAGCGCTCACCGTTCTGGGAGTGCTTTGACTACCTTGCAATATTTCACGGACTGATGAATCTCGGTTTACAAGTGGTGGCTCGCTGTTTTCTGTGTTTCGTAGCCGAGCTACCTCGTCTTCCTCATAATCCATCATGTCGATATGCCCCTCCTGGCTGTGCTGATTTCTAATCTCTTTTTCCATTATATACGGGGTATAGTGATTAGATTTAAGGTGTAGATGAATAAATTTGTTGCTGTCGTTAGCCCTAAAATATAAATACTTCACTCTATTGGCTCCAAAATGAAAATGCACGAAAATATTAATATTATAAAATATCGAGATTAGGTATAAGCAATCGGCATCCCCATACTCTGTCATTGATTTCAGAATTCTGCTGACTTCCTCCGGGTTTCCACATCCACTCAGCGCAGGGCTCCTCAGGAGACTTTCCCTTAAGGACGTCGCCGACTCATCCAGCCCTAATATTTTTATTACTGAGTGGAAAAGACAATTTCCCGGTGGTTCCATGGGTATATTGGTGTCATGTGCCATCATTTTATCCCAATTGGCGCACTCTGAGTGTTCTACATATCGGATTACCGGCAAAAAATCATCTCTGTCCATGGGAATCTCGTAATTGAAATTCCTTATCGGTTTTGGGTCCTTGCTCGCTGCTTGATTATTCCCTAAATTTGCATGCAGAACCGCCAATGGTTCAGGCTCTTGCAGGTGTTGTTCTCTGACTGACATTCCTTCGGCAGGTGGTGTAACACCTCTCAATCCCGGGTAGGCTTGACCTTCCTGGCTTGTATTCTTTCGAATTGATTGTAATTTATTGTGGAATTCCCTATCCAGCTTCCTCCTTCTAAGATAATATTTTGCCCATTTCTCCGGGCCTGAACCTGATTGCTCTAATTCCGTTGTACTTATTTCGCCTAGAGCTTTTTCCACTCTTGCATCGCTGGAAGATGGATGATCAAAATTTGGAATGTATCCAATTTCATTTATCCAGTTCTTGTAGAATTCCCGCTCAGCCACTGGATATTTTTGAACTGCTTCTCGGTCTGAGGACTCCTGCTCTCTACTTTGACAGCTGTCTATTTCTTCTCTTGAATTTACCTGTTGAGGGGTGGCATCTAAGTCTTTGTTTCGCACATTCTCATCTCTTTCCTCATTCTCGACTTCCACAGGCTTGTTAGCTTTTATTTGAATCTGAATATTCGGTTCCCCATTTACATCTTTCTGTTCTATATCTACTAAAAACTGATAACGACCATTAACTTCCGGTATAGTGCGGCTCATGTCTAAAAGGGTTTTTTGTAACGTTTTTGGTAACATATTTTTACCTGAATTCTCCTTAGGATGGAGGGTTTTTCCAGGTTCCTGCAGCAATTTTATCGTGTGTGGCGGTAGTCTTTCATCTTTTATAATTCTTGGTTTTTCCATCCGAGGTCTCGCCACACTTGCTTCAGCGATCTGCAATACGTCCTCCTGCAATGGCATCTGTTCGTCGCTCGTGTTTCCCAGACTTGTTTCGTTATAAATATTCTGCTTCATTGGCGTGTTTCCGAACTGTCGTCGTCTTGCTGTCAATGTTTGACTTTTCAAAGGCTCCATCAGGTTTTTCTTTGAAGGTAAGGTTTTCCCTGGCAATGGTGTGCTGGTCACTTCTATTTCAGCTTTCATATTCGCCTCTTTTCGCATGCGTTTCAATTTTTCGTCTATCTTGTTTTGACTTAAAATGCCGCTCCCCTGCTCTGCGCTACTTATTGGTTGACATACCGGAAGTTTGTAACCTGCTCTATTATCTTTACGCTTTCTATAATTCTTACGTGCTTTTGCTG
>JAJGXB010000571.1:0-10075 GCA_020882725.1 Aphelinus certus
GATCGTGAACTTTGAACCTGAAGCGTTCCAACCAACTTTTTTGAATTGAATCTGCTACGTATATTTTTGTGGCATCGCATAAATTTTCCCTGAGGATGGGTCCAATAGCTGTGTATGGACGATCCCCTGCACTCCACGGTATTCCGTGATGATGCTGTTCGAGCCAAGTGTTTATGCCCTTGTACTTCTCGGTGAGACGTTTCCAGGGGAATGGACTCTCAAACAAAAATACGATAGGATCAACATTTTTGTTCAGTGGAAGAATCGCTAGTTCTTTGAGGATGTAGTCGTTGCCTGGCTGCTTGAAGCCTTGCATGTCCACAACGTACTCCATCTCGAGAGTGAATGAGCTCTAGGATGGATGAAGGTGTCCTTTTATAAGGCTCAAATGACTTTCCTCACATCCCCACTCATTGGATTATATTCAACGATTCGATCGTGTATGATCAGACAATAAGCTGATGTGTTTTCGGGGAAATTATTTATAGCTTCGAATTCCAAACGAACATCCACTGGAGCGTTCTTGAGAGATTCGTTTTGCTTCGAACAATCTAGCACAATCAGTGGTATTTTTGTGATGAACTGGTCTCTACTCAAAATTGGTTCGGAATCCTTACCGTAATATGAATTCTGGAAATTGCAGAACATGTCGTAGAGGACGGTATATTGATTACGATCAATGTCCACATTGAGATTACCGTATGGGTAAGATTGGGAATTAAGGAATAGCTTCACATTTCTAATTTGACAATGATCGAAGAGACTTGCATCGGCATCCTTCCGATTCTTTCGATTCGTTTGAAACCCAAGAATGATGAATCGTGGTTTCTCCAGTTGATTTGAAGTTTTCACAGTCCACACGTGATTTCTAGCGACAGGAAGAACTGGGTACTCGTGAAGCTCCCACGATCGAAAACTCATGGCAATAGATTTACCTCTTTGCAACTGACCAAGCAAGCGAATTTTATACTCGTTCGATAGATGCACGTATGGCATGAGCAACTCAATTTTCGTTAAATAAAATTTCCCCGTTTCCCATAAATCTTCAATTCTACCTGTTTCTCTGTAAGATGTTTGTATGATAGCGTTGAGATCTGTGTTTGATCTTCGAAGTACCAACTCATGTTTGGTGTTGACTACAATCTTGCGATAATCCTCAGCGAATCCTAGTATCATGCTGAGTGGAATGTATAGATCAAAGTAGCCTTCAGCATTGATGAAACTCTTGTTTCCTTCAACGTCAAGCCAACCAGCATTTTCCATGTTTTGTCTAGGATTGAAGGAAATCCATCCTTTCATGAGAGTGGTTAGACCGACATTTTTGCAACGATCAATCTCTATGGCGTTCATTTCATATCGAATTTCTTCGAAAAAATGACACAACCCATTGTTGACGAATTTTGTATGTTCTAAAGCTGTACCATCTTGCTTGCAAATTCTACCAGAAATATGTAGTAAGCTCCTCGATGGTAGGAGGCACAAATCTTGATGCTGGATTGATATACGTATCTCATCGTTGTTGTTGTAGTTTGATCCAGTATATGGTTGATGAGCATGTACCTCATAGTGTGAGATACTCTCATCAAATGCGATTGGAGCTTGAATGTTGAGAATGTCTTCCATCTTTGTTGAAACAACAAAAGAATATACAAGTTATTTTCCACCAGGGGCGACCTTGAAGCCGAGACTTCTTAGGAACTGAATGTTTTGACGTGTTAACGCTTCGAGAGCTTGTTGACGACTGATGCTTGGTTGGCATGATGCGCTGCTTCTATACCCTCGTTCGTGATAGACGATCCCCATTATCCAACTGATTTTATATGCAATCTGACTGTGATAGTTTCTCCACGGAAATTGACAAGACGTCCGTCTTGGTCGACTGATCGCACTTGAATGTGGTCTATGTAGTTGACGTTGATTGGTAAGTATATGACTGGTGATGGAACTTCAATAATCTTGTATCCTGGTTCTACAGCAGGGAAAAACTCGTGGATAATGTGCGCTCGTTGTCCGTTTATATACGCACCCGCAGTAATGTTACATTCAATTCTCAAAGAATTGATATGTAGAATTTTTACTGGCAAATCTGAGTGATGAATCTGATCAGGTTTCAATGTGCGCTGAGTAAATCCCAGCAAGCGTCCGATAGAATCTTTTGGTCTGAAATCGATCTGTTCACTACACTTGATCTCACTACGAAGTGTATTGTTGTTAGCTTTCAAGCTTAACAATATAGCACTTCCAGAAAGTTTCTCTTGAATATGTTTCTCGATATCTTCAATCTCGTAACTTCCTGTTGGTAAACTAATTTTTCTCTTACCAACGTAAAATTTATTATTTCCTTCGTCAACGTTTGGAATCGAATTAAAGGTCAAAAACTCTATCAAACCGAGAGCGTAATTTTTATTCAATGAGAGTTCGATTGGTGGAAAGAACTGGGCTTCAATAATGGACGAATCACCAGATAAAGTCAGAACTGTTGAATCCATGATGGTTCAAAATATAATGAATCAATGATGTGTCGACTGCTCCTTATATACTTTTCCCAACTTTCCAGCCAAAAACTGTAAGCATAAGTGACCGCAATTGTGTGTGCCAAAGTCTTGATATCTTTGTGGATTATACTTCACTCGATCAACACCTAAATACAGCATTAAATCGAGGGGAGGTTGTAGATCCCCAAAACTATCGAAATAAACAACATCATTTCCTCGTTTTCGGTATGCTACCCAATGAGTCCCCGGTCCACTAGCGTCGTCTAGATTAACTATTGCTGATTCACGATATCGCGGGCCACTAGATGGTAGAGCATTTCTCATGAATACACCTCGAAAATTTGGTATTTTCAGCTTTTGAGCGTACTCTAGTATATCGAAGTTAGATAATGCTCGTTTAGGCAAACTCACGTCGAGCTTTTTTTTTGTAATCCACTACCTTTGTATGGTCTTAAGTAGAGACCATAGCCTTTTTTATATGGTTTCAAGTAGAGACCTTTACCTAGAGCAATAGCTTCCATACTTCTATTATGTCTCTGACTCTCTTCTAGCTGATGTTTAACAGCTTTAGCTTCGTTAATTGCTTTTATAATTCCTGCAGCTCCACTCGCTAATGCACCAGTGGCACTCAAACCTGCGAATATTGGAATGAGTGGTAAAATTCTACCAATCTTTGAAGAAACAGGTAAAATACGTGGAACTGTTACGCTACTTTTAGCTCCAGCTTCCTTCATAGCTGCTCGAGCACCTTTGAGAGCTGAGTTTATAACTGTTTTAGCACATCCACCAGGAACTACTGATTTGGAAGCAGCCCTGATTATAGTGCTCAACTATTTTTTTTATTCTTGATGACATTTTCCTTAGACGATATCTTTCTTTTGAGCCCCATTCCAAATCTACTTTTCAATTTCATCGCGTTAGTAACAGCCCAAGCTGCGGTCTTTTCACGAAAACCTGCGTCACTTGATCGAAATCTATCCCAAGCTTTATTGGCGAGAACTCTGTCTGCCAGATTCCTAGCTTCGATATTTTTTCGATTCTGCGAATAAGCAATATCGTGCTCTTTGCAGGCTGTGTCAAGAGGATTAATTCCAGGATCTCCACGAGCTAAACGTTTAGCTAGTTTAGTTCCAGGTCCACAATACTGATATCCAGGTAAATGAAGCTGAAACGGAAGTTTATTTATTGCCTCGTTTAGCAGACCACAACCTTGCTTCTTTCTGTAGACGATCATCACTCTTCGAGAAACAATACATAACTGAGCTCGAGAGTATAAAAGCGCTCTATTTATACCCACAGCCTCAGTTTCGATTGAGATATCAACCAGTAAGGATGGATTTCACACAACACACGTCTGAACTTCCTGTAGCTAATTTTGATGCTATAGTAGAGAAGGAAAAGAAGACAAAAAGACATGGTGATCTGCTTCCAGATAGTATAAGAGCAATATTCTGTGGTCCATCAAATTGTGGAAAAACTAACAGTCTACTAACTCTCATCACTCATCCAAATGGATTGAGATTCGGAAACGTTTATCTGTACTCCAAGTCGCTCAATCAACCGAAATATAAATTTTTAAAAGAACTTTTAGAATCGACAGATGTTATAAAATACTTTCCATTCAGTGAGCATGAGGATGTAATAGCACCGAGTGATGTGCTTTCAAATTCAATAATGATATTTGATGATGTAGCTTGTGAGAAGCAAGACAACGTTAGAACTTTCTTCTGTATGGGTCGACACAAAAATGTGGATTGTTTCTATCTTTGTCAGTCATATGCCCAAATACCAAAACATCTCGTTCGAGATAATGTCAATCTACTTGTATTATTTCGACAAGATAATGTAAATTTGAAACACGTGTATGATGATCATGTAAACACAGATATGGTTCACACAACCTTTAGAGATTTGTGTTCGACATGTTGGAAAGATAGATATGGTTTCGTTGTGATCAACAAGGACAAACCAATCAACAATGGTCGTTATCGTAAAGGGTTTGACAGTTTTGCTGTAAATGTAGCACGTTAGCAATTACAGTGATCAGTTTATCTCTGGACGTTGAAGCATCAACATGTCTGATTTAGCAAGAGAGAAAAATATGCTTGAACAACTCGTCAAAGCACGAGAAGCTGTCAAACGTAAATATAACTTATTGAAGTTCGAGAAAGTTGAAGCTGAGAAGAGATTGGGTGATGCATTCAAACCCATCATTGAACCACTGGAGAAAATTATTTCCCAGAACGAGCAGAGAGCCATACCTCAGTATGATGAAAAAATTATTCCTAAGAAAGAAATTCAATACACTTCTTCTCTGACACCTCCTCGGAGAAAGAGAGCAAGAGCAGCGTCACCAATATCTGTACTAGATACTCTAATAGAACCTCAAACAAACAACGTCAGTGAAAAGAAGGAAGACAAATCAGATGCAGGGGATAAGTTGTATGGAATACGACAAGAATATTCTGGTGCATATAAGCTTGGTAATAGTCGAATTATCTTTGAAGATGATAAAATAGTTGTAAATGGTTTGGCGTATGTTGCTACACCAGGGTTTGTGGAATTAATACACAAAAAACATCCTAGTCATGACTTGTATGATCAAAAAGACTTACGGACTTATCGTGAAATTCTAGAAGTCACGAGTGCTCACAGAAAAGGTTATGACCCGAATGCTCCACTTCGAACTTCTAACAGTATTAAATTTAAAAAAATCATTGGTCCTTTATTTAATTCATCCACTGGATCTGGACTTTTACCGAAATATAAGTATGCTCGACCTGGTATGAGAATGGACTACGTTTACTGGGATGATCCGAACGAGTTAGTTGATCGTTTCCGCCTTCTAATCGCTGAACGATCGGCAGGTAATCTAAATCACGAGAACGAGATTCATTCGATTATTGAAGAGCTCAGAGAAGCAAGCTATATATTGAACTGATTGTGAGAAATCGCGTCATTACCAAAATGAGTGTTGACGTATTTGGACGTGCTTTGAAGAGGAAGACAGTGGGAGCTCCCGGCCCTCCAGGTGTTGGATATAAATTTACATCTGATGGTCAATTTGATGTAGATAATAAGAGATTGTGTAATCTCGCAGCACCAGTTGAATCAGAAGATGCCGTTAATTTGCAAACTTTGAAGCAACTAATTGAATTAGAAGTTCGAAGTTTGTATGAGATAACAACGAGATTGAGAAACGAGATTGATAATTTCGATACAATTTTGAAAGCGCAGAAAATAGAGTTGGAGAAAAATATCAACGATTTCACTGGATTTTTTGAGGCTCACAGAGACGAGATAGATAAGCAAATCGTTGATTCTAACGCCAAAGTTTACCAACTGAAAGAAAGTTTGGATTTCGTATATAGTGGACGTGTCCGCGATTGAGATGAATCGAAAGCGTGCAGTAGTCGAAGAGCTGCATAAGTCTGCCCGGCGCAATTATCCACGTCGAAAATTCGATATTCGTGGCTTGGATGAAACTTGGCAAGCTGATCTAGTAGAGATGCAACCTTATGCTCGAGAGAACAAAAGTCATCGCTACCTTCTCACTGTAATCGACATTTTTTCCAAATATGCTTGGGCCATTCCTATAAAGTCGGAAAATGCTGAAAATGTTACAGCAGCCATGAAGTCCATTCTTGGTCAGGGTCGTGTACCCAAACATGTGCACGTTGATTTTGGGAGAGAATTCTACAATAAGAGCTTTCAAAATCTCATGGAGAAATATAAAATTAACTTGTACTCAACATACAGTAATTTGAAAGCATCAATATGTGAGCGATTTAATCGTACGCTGAAAAACAGAATGTGGAAGCAATTCAGTTTGCGAGAGCCCCCCCCCCCCGCTTCATACCACATTCATCCCGATTCATACCACTCTCATACCACATTCATACCACTTTCATACCACATTCATACCACTTTCATACCACTTTCATACCACATTCATACCACATTCATACCACTTTCATACCACTTTCATCCCGATTCATACTACTTTCATACCACTTTCATACCACATTCATACCACTTTCATACCACATTCATCCCACATTCATACCACTTACATACCACTTTCATCCCGATTCATACTCGATTCATCACAATTTATATCTAGTTTATGAAACATTCAGAATCTAGTAAAGAATGGTTTCTAATGCAATCAGAAGTCATTCAGTCGTCAACTCCAAAAGAGTTAACAACAAGAGAGAATACTTTAGATCATGTATCAGAGAATGGAGTTTGTCAAAAGTAAAAGAGGCCAAGATAAGTTGAACTTTAATGGATACTTTCTGTCATACATAGACGAGCCCAAACTACAGGAAATATTTCTTGGAGATGTATTAATTTCCAGAAGAAATGTCCAGGTAGAATGGTGACTCATGACAAGAACATCATAACAGTTAAAAAACATAATCACAGTCCATTCATGGAAAATATCAGAAAACCTCAATCAACTTCTGAGCTTGATAGTCATCGAGATGATCATCAGGTAAATCCTCGGCAAGATGTAACTAATCACGATCAAACCATCAAATCTATTGATTCTAGAACTGATTTGTCAAGGAATGATATAAACGAAAAAGGCCGTCTTTTTATGGAGCCCGTGAGAAACGGAATAGTCAATAAAATGTTGAAACTGAAAGAGATGCAAAACTCCAAATCTCAAGAATATTTGAAAAATAATATGCATCAAAAGACTATCACTAGTTCTCCATATTTCAATGATGAATCTGAAAATTCTGAATTTGGAGAATTTTTTGATGATAGTAGTCATGATACTAAGGAGAGAAAAAATGATTATTTAATGGTTGATGATTGCCTGGATAAGCATAGCTCTGATCTGTCTACCAATCAATCAGTTATATCCGGTACTATCAGCAGTGATGAGTCTACTGACGATGATGATGATGATTTCAAAAGCCCCAAAAGAATATCTCCAAAGAGGTTTGTTATAAATAGAAACTCCAATAGGAAACGATTTTATCGACCAACAGTGAGAATATCTGAAAATCGAAATATTTGTAAGAGGAAGAAATTAACGTATTTTAAACCTGATTTGGATTCGCCACCGTTATCATATCCAACTCCAGATTATTTAGACTGGAGTGATCCAAATGATTTGGTTGATCGACTTCGTTTCCTTAAAACTAGAGGAATAGGATATCTGAAGGAAGAAGAAGTTATTATTGATCAACTTCGTAAAGCTGGATATATACTAAATTAAGAAATATTGGAAGAATTGAGTGAACATATACACTACAGTTGCAAGCAGCATCTAACTGTAATATCATCGGTATATACCTAAAAGAAAAGGTTACAAAATTTTAATATGATAGTATACAGATAGACTAGACCAATGTGATAGCAAGTTGCACATATAATGAGAGAATCAATGACTACTCTAGATTATTGTATGTAAGATGAGCCGCCCCGTTTTTCAGGGCATTCCGTCCGCACTGCCCCCCTCCCCCATCAATACTTCATTGTTGTATTAAGTCATATGTATAATCATAAGGGATTCATTCATCGACATGTCGTCATCTATTTCGATTGTCGGGAGAAGTTTGCCTCTTTTACCCGAAACAAGAGAAAAATGGAAACCGATTCCATTTAAAACTTGCAAAAGAATGAGGAAAATCATTCAATTGCAAGAAGAGCCCTGGATTAGAAAAAGAACAAGACCGTGTAGAGTAATCACAACTCAATCTACTCCACCATTCTACTCTTAATTGAAATGATTATAGTTATATGTCTGAAGCATCCAGAGGATACAAAATACACTCGGGGAAAAAATACGTATAGGCTATTACTACTATGCATAGGCTTGCTAATCCGTGTATAACAGAGGCAGTGCGATAGCAAGTCACACTTGCTTTTCAAAAGCGCCGAAATCAAGAGACTATCACGTGAGACGTCTTTCAATGGTCGCCGCCTGAACTCTCTCTCTCTCTCTCTCTCTCTCTCTCTCTCTCTCTCTCTCTCTCTCTCTCGCATTCTTTGATAGAAGCATGATTTATATTTTCTCAAAACTGTGTGCGGCGAGTCACGGGCTCTCTGGCACGTATTAGACTCTCTGCAGTACGCGCTTTTTCGTGCGCATATATAAGTTGCGTAACGTACCTCTTCCGTTCATTTACTTCTTGTCTATGCAATAGTGAACATGGGACAGAATCAGAGTTCGTCTGGGTACACTCGTTTTGACGTGAAGGATAAAGATGTTTCCTCACGGAAGAAACAGTACTCGGAGAAACATAATTATCGAAGGATAAAGAAAGTTATGTGAAATTAAAAAATAATAAGAGCTAGAAATCGATAGCTCAACGCGATCGCATGTTAGCGATCGAATCAAATCGAGAATATGTCGATCTGATATCGAGGATCAGCTCGCAAATATTTGCGTTGTTGATCATTCCATCGCTGAAGATTGTCGTAAAATAGTAGTGAATGTTAAACATGAATTAATTCTCAGACAATCAAATTCAGATATAAATACTATTATTCAAACTCTAGAAGGAGTCGACAAAGATGCTACTTTTGAAAATTATAAAATTAATTTGAATAAAATTGAATGGCTCATGCCCTATGTGCAATTAATCTAACGATCATAAGATCCATTTGTTGCGACAGTTGGAGCATGGTAAATCAATCACAATGAGTTTCCGATCCTGGGAAATCTGGGACATAAACACTTGGCTCGAACAGCATCATCATGGAATACCGTGGGGTGCAGGGGATCGTCCATACACAGCTATTGGACCCATCCTCAGGGAAAATTTATGCGATGCCACAAAAATATACGTAGCAGGTTCAATTCAAAAAAATTGGTTGGAGCGCTTCAAATTCAAAGTTCACGATCTCCTGGAAATGGGCTACCCTCCACTCGACAGAATAAAACTTGCAACAGTTTGCCCACATCACAACGGGGCATACAAGAGAAGCTGCGCTCATCACAACGTTCGGTTGTTCAAAAAATTCATCATTCAAACATCTATGTTTGTAGAACCTATGGATTGTTCATAAATAAAAAAACCGCTGCCAAGTGCCTTAGCAGTATGCTTTCTAAAAGAGGCTTCAACATCACCCACAAACGCGTCTCAAACCTGTATTTTCACCATTCCACTAGCGTAGATACTATCATTTATTTGTCAAAGATTACAAAAAAATTATTTAATCAGTTTAATTCGTATTTTGTGACTGTGTCAAGTGTCGTTCTTTTTCAACTGACCAAACTTTGTCGCGAGGTTTGATGTCTGTCCGGGCTCTCTTATGATTTGATCAAATGCAACAAAGCAAACGGTTCTAGGTTCTACACGATGCGAGATATTTGGACCTGCATAATTTTTCGATCAATTCATCTTGTGACTGTCATACGGTTTAATGGTGTTCAAAATCGATCCGGTTCGTATTTAGCACACTTGAAGGCTCATTTTGATCATTTTCGAGGGCAAAAGACACCAAATTTTTCCAATTTTCTCTATAGCATGTTGAAAATATTGGAAACGAAACTTACATAAATTTTTCTTCCCCTTAGCAACGGTTGCTAGGGCGGTAAACAACGGTTGCTAAGGAGC
>JAJGXB010000572.1:0-10075 GCA_020882725.1 Aphelinus certus
TGAGTTCAACATCAAGAATGTGATGTTTACTGCGAAAGGGAGCTGGGAAGTTGCGTTCGTCGGTGATAATGTCATTGTCGTCCACCAACATGACGTCAATCCATGTGCGAGACGTAGGGGTCATATGCGTGGCCCCATGCTGGATCAGACGCAACGACAGTTCATCTGTTAATTTGCGAACAAATTTTGAATCATCACTGTCTGAAAGGAGATCGGAGTTCAGATCCCCCATTACAATTTTGTGGCTGAAATCAAAGCAGTGTGCTTTCAAGTCATTAATCAGCGATTGATTTTTAGTAAAGGCAATGTGAGGAGGCCTGTAGATAACCGCAGCAAGGATTGGCTGGGAATTGCCGCGCTGCTGAGAGCAAAAGAGGTACTCAGGTATACCGGGTTTTCCTGGTCCAGTGGTGTTCGATGATGCTAGTAATTCAACCGTGTAAAAGTCCCGGACGTACAGTGCAACCCCACCGCCAATCGTATTGCGGTCATTTCTAATCAATCTGTAATTTGGGATCGGAACAACCTCATCCGGAACGTCGGGACCCAGTTAGGACTCCGCAATACCATAGAGGTGGTAGGACGGATTCTCACTCAGAGACTGGCGAACTTGATCAATGTGAGCTCTAAGAGAGTTAACATTGTGAAAGCCCGCTCTCAATTTCCCCGTGGCGACGACAGGATCCCGCTCCTCATTTGAGAGTCAATTTTCAGTCGGGCGAGAGCCTCTATCCAGGGTTGTTACGGCAACAACCTTAAGGTCTGCCTCATTCTCAACTGGAAATACTTTGTCTCCCACCGCTCGTCTTGCCAGTAACCTGCCGTTCCTGTACCATACAAACTTAATACCTAGGGGCTTAGCGATTCTACGGAGACTAGATAATCTTTGGTATGTGACTGATGATAAAAATTCATTAATGAAAACAGCAGAATGGATAATGTGCTTGGACTTGCTGGCATCAAGAAGTGACAAGTCCAAGTCGCTGGTGTTTAAGCCTGTTCTTTTATGTTTTTCAAGTAAAATTTTCCTTTTGAGGTCAGGGCTCTTCAATTGCACAATAATGGCCGGAGAGAGAGAGAGCGCAGCGAACGCGCAGCTGAGGAGGCGTAGAAATTTGAGCGCGCGTAGTCGATCGGCGTCGAGCACGGAGAGAAACGCGCGCTTACACCGGATTGCTCGCAGCGGGCAGTCGGTCGGCGCAGAGCCGCATGATGAAATATATCATACCGCACTGGGGCCGGCGCGCAGCGGAGAAACACATACACGTCATCCGTTTGATTCGGCAACGACCGAAAATTTGAGAAAGCGAGAGAGAGAGCGATTGTTAGTGGAGAATGAGCGTGACCGTGGAGCGAGACATACCGGCGCGAGTGAAGAAAAAAGAGAGAGAACAGCGCGATCGGATAAAGGGCGAGATATGCGAAGCAGTCGCGAGCCGCGCACGCGCGCCCCGGTTTACAGCGTAAACAACTACGATTCGGACTCGGCAACATCTGAGTCAGATGTGGAAGCGCATCAATATCGCGATACGCGCGCACGCGAGTTACAGAATGCGCAAGCGGTGAAATTTCTCAAGCAGTGGGGCTTGAAATTCACGGGCGAGTCTAAGGGAGAGGATCCCGAGGAGTTTCTAGAGCAGCTCCAGGACTGCTACGCGAGCGCAAACATTCGAGAGCGCGCGTTCATCGGCGAGTTGCCATGCGTTTTTCAGAAAAAGGCGAGTCGGTGGTTTCGCACGGGGCGAGCCGATTTTGAATCGTGGGGCGCGTTTAAGCTCGCGTTCAAGAGCCAGTTTGTGGTCGAGTATAATCACGCGGATTTATGGGACGATTTACATCGGCGGACACAGGGAAAAGGGGAGAAAATTTCCGAATTTATTTCGAACTTTCAATACATCGTGTCAAAATTTAAACGGCCGCCGACGGCCGAAGAGCAAGTAAATCTCGCGTATCGTAATCTTCTCCCCGAATACCGGCGCGCGATGGCGGACAAAGTCGTAATATCGTTGTACGACATCGAAGATTTTGGCCGTCGCTGGGAACGCCAACGAGACCTGGACAGCCGGCGGAAAAGATGCGCGTGCCCGGCGCCGCGTTCGTGGGCGCGAGAGTAAAAACGAGTAAAGTCGCGGTGGTAGAAAATGAGGTAGCGGGCTTGGCGAATAAAGAGCCGGTTGAGGGCGCAAAAGAGGGGAAGAAAAAGAAGAAAAATAAAAATGGGCCGATTAAGGCTGAAATAAAGGCCGCGACCGCTGCGCCGAAAGAAGCGCCCGCGCAGCCCGTCCGCGCGGCCGATGGAGAGCGCGCACCGGTGTCGGACGCTGCTGCTGCTCAAGCGTGGCAGCAGCCGCCGCCGCGGCCGCAGCCTCGGCCACTGGCAAGGTCTCAGTTTGCGGAGAGAGGGGCTTATTTTAGCGGTCAGGGGGGTGCGAGCGCGGAGTCTCGCAATAGCGCAAAACAGAACGCAGTGGCGTACGGCAGCGCAAACGCGGAGAAGGCGCACGGCAGTGACCCGCCGCGTTTTCTCGGTCCATGCTTCACATGCAGCGCCGTCGGACACCGCGCATCGGTCTGCCCCGAGGTAGTATGCCACGCGTGCGGGCAAAAGGGGCACATTTCGCGTGATTGCGGGAAGTGGAGCTATGGGCCGCAGGTAGTCTGCCAGGGCTGTGGACGGCCCGGCGTGACCGTAAAAACGTGTCCCGATTACCAGCCGATGTTTCTCGCGATGTCGTCGGGAAACGGCAAGCGAGCGGAATCGTAAAAAGCGTCGCGGTTCCCCGCCTCCCGTGCGGAGACAGCGGAGAAGTGCGTAGCGAAAATCGAGTTAAATTTGCCCCGAGCGCGTACGAATTTCCGAGTAGAGTGTCTGAGCGCGTACCGCTCGTGCGCAATTTGGAGAGTGACGAGGAAGAAATGGACTACCAAAATTTAAAATTTTTGGGGCCCGCGCTAGATTATTTATTGAATGAAAAAGAGAGTGAAAGCGAAAAGTGAGAGAGAATAGTGAGAGAGAGAAAAGAGAGAGAGAGTAATAACCGAGAGGCAAATGAGATTTTGCGAGTGAGTGAGCGAGTGAGAGAGACGGTTAGTGGAGAAGAGCAAGCGAGTGTGAATGGAGAAATTGGGGCAAGAATTGACGCAAAATCGAGTGAGAACCCAGAGAGAGGAGATATCGCGGGGATAGTGGAGGAGAATCGGCACTTCATGTCGATCTGGCTGGCCGGTCAGCCGTATCGGGCTCTCGTGGACCCGGGCGCGACGGTGTGCGTCGTCGGCCGCGCGATCGCAGAGCGTTTCAAGGATCGCATTGAAGGACGCGCCGGAGTAATTGGCTCGTTTTCAAAAAAGGGATTATGGAAAACGACGGGCGTTTTAAAAATCATGTTCGATATAGAGGGCCTAGCTGCACCGGTGGAGTTTAAATGCGTTCCCGATTCTGCCCACGAAATGATTCTCGGAATGGAATTTTTCAAAGTTTTCGACATTGACGTGAAGTTACTACGCGGATATTGGAGAGCCAACGAAGGCAAGTGGCACGCGTTTGAGTCGAATGCAACAGGCGAAAATAAAATTCCGGTGATGGCCGAGTGCGCGGGAATAAGTGAGATTAACGATAAGCAGCGAGCGAAAGCGGAGAAATTAGTGGATAAGATGTTCGCGAAATTTCCGACAAAGCCAGGTTTGACATCGTGGACGGAGCATGACATAGTAGTCACTGATCCAACCCCGATTCAGCATAAAATTCGGCGTATGTCGCCGAAAATCCGTGATATCGCCGTGGAGCACGTGGAGAGAATGTTTAATGAGGGAATAATTGAGAGATCAGCAAGCGATTATTGTAGCGCGCCTGTGATGATTCGCAAGCCAGATAGGACATATCGTTTCTGCATCGATTATCGCGATGTTAATAGAGTCACGCGAAAAGATCGACATCCAATTCCGAATATGGATACGATCTTGGATCGATTGAGAAACGCGCGTTATATTTCGAAGCTCGATTTCAAAAACGCATTTCATCAAATTGCGATGTCTCCGGGTAGTCGGAAATATACAGCGTTTGCGTTGCCGGGCTCGGGCCTATGGCAATTCAGGCGCATGCCTTTCGGGCTCACGAACGCGCCGCGTACGATGCAGCGCCTATCAGACGCTCTTTTCGGCCCGGCTTACGAGCCGTACGTGTTCGCGTATATGGACGATATAATAATCGCGACTGAGACATTCGAGGAGCATATGTATTGGTTAGAAAAAGTGTTAGAGAGAATCAGAGAAGCGGGGTTAGTTTTGAATAGAGATAAGTGCGAGATTTGTTGTTCGAGCGTCACGTATCTGGGCTTGCGGCTCGATCGAGAGGGCCTGCGGCCGGATCCAGATCGCGTAAAACCCGTGTTAGAGTATCCGCCGCCGCGAAATTTAAAAGAGTTGAGACGCTTTACCGGAATGATTGGATGGTACGCGCGTTTTATTGATAAAGTGGCAGAGTTGCGCTTGCCGCTTGTCAAATTGCTTCGAAAAAGCCAAGCGTGGGAATGGGGCGAGGAACAGCAGGCTGCGTTCGTGGCTCTAAAACAAGCCCTAATTACGGCGCCAGTCCTCGCACGCCCTGACTTTTCTAAGCCGTTTTCGGTGCAATGTGACGCGAGCGACATGGCAATCGGCGCTGTGTTGACTCAGGAAGGCGACGACGGAGAGCATCCGATTGTATATATAAGTCGTACTCTGAGCGCGGCGGAGCGAAATTATACAACGACCGAGAAAGAATGTTTGGCCGCGTTTTGGGCTGTTAAGAAATTTCGGCCGTATCTCGAGGGGTATAAATTCACGATTATCACGGATCATAGCGCGCTTAAATGGCTTTGTAACTTGCGAGATCCGACGGGACGGCTCGCGCGCTGAGCGTTGGAGATGCAGCAATGGGATTATGAGATTTTGCATCGAAAGGGCGCACTGCATCACGTACCGGACGCGCTCTCGCGCATTTACGATCTCGAGGTTGAGGAAGTTGCGGGTTTTGAAAATGTGTCGGATAGAGGATATTTGAGAATGTTGCGGAGAGTGGAGAATAATCCGAGAAAATATAAAAATTGGCGAGTAGAGAAGGGCAATTTGTATATATGCAAGGAGAATTTATTAACCGATCCGGTGACTGATAGAGAGGACGCGTGGAAATTAGTGATACCGCGCGAGTTTCGTGATCGAATCTTACAAGATTCGCATTGCGCCCCCTCGTCGGGTCATCTCGGTATGGAAAAGACGTTCGAGCGAGTTGCGAGTTACGACGTGAGAGATTTTGTGCGGCAATGCGATGAATGCCAGCGGTATAAAATATCGCAAGCGCAACCGATGGGATTGATGGGCGAGAGAATAGTGGAGCGGCCGTGGTTGATCGTCGCGGCAGATCTCATGGAATTTCCGCCGAGCAAGTCCGGTTTTGAATACTTAATCGTATTTCAGGACCTCTTTACTCGATGGATCGCGGTAAAGCCCTTGAGAAAAGCGGACGGCAAATCGGTCGCGTTGGCGTTAGAAGAGCTCGTTTTATTTCGCTGGGAAACGCCTAAATATTTTTTGAGTGACAACGGGCGGGAATTCGATAATAAATTATTAGCGGAGCGATTAAAAGAGTACGGGATAACGCACGTAACAACACCGCCTTATCACCCACAGGCGAACCCGGTGGAGCGCAGCAACCGTACTCTGAAAACTATGATCGCGCTGTTTGTTAAAAATGACCACCGAAATTGGGATCAGCACTTGCACGAATTTCGGCACGCGGTAAATACAGCTGTGCAGAGCTCGATAAAAGTGTTGCCCGCGTTTCTGAATCTAGGCCGACATCCGCGACCGGTTTATAGTCTGAGACGTGAAATCGAGGGAGAAAAAGAAGTTGTGCGTATCGATCCGAGTGTGTGGAGTGAGAGATTTGCGAGATTAGAAGCGTTGCGTGAGATAGTGGAGAGAAATATTGAGAAAGCGAGAAAGAAGCAAAAAGAGCAATACGATCGTGGGCGAAGAGATGTTACGTTCTCAGTGGGAGATCGAGTGATGCGTAGAGTACGTGTGCTATCGAGCGCCGAAAAGCGATTTTCGGCCAAGCTGGCGCCAAAATTCGAGGGCCCCTATGATATTATCGAAGTGAAATCCCCAACGGTATTTATACTCGGTCAGGGCGAAGGCTCGAATCGCCGCTTGACAAAGGTGCACATCAGCGAACTCAAACGCTTCGTTCCCCCGCGCCAAGTGAATTTAACTGAGCCCCGTGGCCAGAGCTTTTTGTTGCAGAATCAAGACGAGCAGCCTACAATGAGAAAGAGTGCGAGGATTGCATCTCGTGGAGCGCACACTCCAAACAACGGCCGTACTCTGCCAACAGAGTATTCCCCGCCTGTAGACGCCGTGTGTCTCACGGCTGAGGAACAGCTGCGCGTGGCGGAGCGTGCGGCTTCGGCGGCGCGCAGCCGACCGGCCGCCGCGAGCGAACAAGTTGCTCAGCGTCTGCCGGAGGAAGGCGTCCGTGCCTCTCCGGCAGTTAGACCGGTACGCATCTGTTCGAAAATTTGCTATCTCAGACTTTTCATACACTGTCGCTAAAAATCATTGGGTTCCCTCCGGAAAATGATTCTAAATCGAATGGTCGTTGTGCGTCAAACTGAAAAGTGCGACTTCATGTTTTTTTTTTCGAAAATGTTCAAAAATCTGCATTTTGCTTTTTTCATTTTGAGTTTGTATGAAAACTATCAATCCTAGAGTAAAATGAAAGAGAAGTAAAAGTTTTGTTATTAAATTTTGCATGAGGATTAAGTATTCCGAAACATCAATCTCGTGAATTGTTGTTGCAAAATAGATATAAACAAAAACATGACCCCAAAAAATATGCGATTTTTTTTCAAGTTTTCAAATCATACTTACGATAGTGAGATTTTTACTAAGAGTACCTTCCACAGTAATGAAAATACAAAAAAAATTTCATTCTGATATCTCTGATAGTTTTCGCAAAATCTATTTTTTAAAAAAAAATGAAAAATTGTAATTTAGTCCTTTACGAGCCTTCCCGAAACCCGCCAATTTTTTTACGTATTTTTATAGATACTAGCTATCGATCCTCTTTGGAATGGGTCGATTTTATGAATTTTAACAACTTTTATGATTTTTTGAAAATTTGTCAAAAAAAATTCCTTCGAAAAAAATGCAACTGCAACGCGGTTTTTATATCTATTCAAAATTTAAAAATTGCATCTGATAGAAGAGAAACAGACGCTTATTTTGAGTTTTCACTTACTCAAATCTGAACTGTGAATCCCGAGATATAGAAGTTCAAAGTTGAGGTAACTTTCCGGCAAAAGTATACGCAGTAGAATAAAAATTGGAACGGTTTCTGGTAGCTTGAACATTGTTTTACTTAAGTATGAATTATTATGTACGTGAGTAATGTTCTTCATACTTAATAGTCGGGCGGAAGGTTGGTGGAAGTCATTGAAACGCAGCACTTTCGGCGCAGCGGCAGTGGCGGGCAGTGGAGGGGGTAGCGAAAAAGACGCGACGAAAAGTCGAACGCTCAGGATCAAAATGAACGTTTGATTTTTTATCGACAGTATCTCAGCTTCTATATGAAATAATTTGATGATTCTTTTTTTAATTTAGTATAGCAAGTCAAAATATGATTATATATGTCGGTTAAAGTACCGTAAATATTATTGGTAACGATGTATTTATGAGAAATGTAATAATGAATACTTATAGAGCCGTTCAAATCATATTTTTCGACAATGTACATACTTAACCCTGACAAATTCTATTAGAACAATGTACATTTCAATCTAGTAATAGTACCTTCGTACGATATTTACCTGATTTTACAAAAACAATATTCCCGCTGACATTCATAGTACATCCGTACGATATTTACCTGAATTCCCAAAAACAATATTCTAGGAATAATTAAGATGGATTTATCTTGCATATTAAATTAATCATGTACCGATATTCCCTCACTTGATAATTGTATATATGCCATAGATGGAAGACTTTTACTGCATAAAGTAGTTTGGCCTCAAAGTAGCACCTTTGATAATATTTTGAACGCATATGTTAATTATGTAAAAAATCATTATTCAATAGGAAGTTGTATTATTTTCGATGGATATCCCGACGTTTCAGAAAGAAGTACGAAAATGGCTGAGAGACGTCGTAGACAACTACGAAAAGTATGCCCAGACATTGATTTTGACTCGACAATGACGTGTACTGTTAATCAAGAGACGTTTTTTTCGAATGAAACAAATAAAAAACGTTTCATTGCATTTTTACGAGAAAGGCTTGAAACGATAGGTTATAGAACAAAACGAGCTCATGAGGATGCTGATACTGTCATTGTTCAAACAGCTATTGATATCGCTTCGGATGAAAATCCATGTATAATCGTTGCTGAAGACATCGACGTACTTGTAATTTATGTTCTTACATCAACCGAGGACAAGAACGTGTACTTTTTGAAACCGAGCAAAGCACAGAAGGCTGAAGAAATGTAGATGTAAAATGTAAAACTGTAAAATGTCAACAGTTTTTGTTCAAATTTTGAAGAAACAACTCAAAAGTTACTGAAAAGTTTGGTCGGTTTCATTCATGCTTTTTGTGGTTGCGATACCACTTCGGCATTTCATTTTCAAGGAAAAAACAAAATATTAAAAGTCCTCACTAAAAATAAACAATTATTAGATGAAGCTATGATATTTAATAGATCAAATGCTTCGCATGCAGAAATTAAGCAGTCAGGTATAAACATTTTGAAGGCTTTGTATAGTGGGAAAGTTATTGACATAGAGCTCAACGAAATGAGGTATTTAACTTTCAAAAAGGGTTGTGGGAAAAAAAATTCTCATTTGTCGATGCTCCCTCCAACTGAATCTGCAGCAGTGCAGCACTGCTTCAGGGTTTATTACCAAGTTCAACAGTGGCTTGGTAATGAACTAAATCCTGAAGCCTGGGGTTGGGAGCTTCGAAAAGACGGTTTAGAGCCCATTCAAACCACAGATTCACTGATACCGGAACATTTGTTAAAAAATATTAGTTGTAAATGTTCTAAACAATGCAATAATACTTACAGTTGCAAGAAACATGGCCTAAAATGCTCCGATTATTGCACTGATTGTCATGCCCAAACTTGTAACAATACTGCAGTTATATCAACACCTGTTGACGAAACTGATTTCGAGATAGATTTCGATGATATAACAAAAGAGAAAGAAACAGAAGAGGCAATGAATGAATCTTTTGCATTAAATATTTCTCAAGTAGACGATGAAGATTTGGAGAGTGATAATGATGAAGAGGAAATGTCAATTCCTCCACAGGAAAAACCCCGGAAATACTAAATAAATAAGTGTTAACAATTTAAGATAAATGTATTTATAATTTAAGATATATGTATTCATGAATTGAGATAAATGTATATATAATTTAAGATAAATGTATTGATGATTTAAGATATAGGTATTTATAATTCAAGTTTATGTATATTGTAAACATTATGTTTAATAAACTTAATATCATAAAATATTTTACTGTGCTTTTCTATTCAAAACAATCTTTATAATGAGAATTGAAAAATATGAATAAATTTCTCATAAATACATCGTTACCAATAATATTTACGGTACTTTAACCGACATATATAATCATATTTTGACTTGCTATACTAAATTAAAAAAAGAATCATCAAATTATCTCATAAAGAAGCTGAGATATTGTCGATAAAAAATCAAACGTTCATTTTGATCCTGAGCGTTCGACTTTTCGTCGCGTCTTTTTCGCTACCCCCTCCACTGCCCGCCACTGCCGCTGCGCCGAAAGTGCTGCGTTTCAATGACTTCCACCAACCTTCCGCCCGACTATTAAGTATGAAGAACATTACTCACGTATATAATAATTCATACTCAAGTAAAACAATGTTCAAGCTACCAGAAACCGTTTCAATTTTTATTCTACTGCGTATACTTTTGCCGGAAAGTTACCTCAACTTTGAACTTCTATATCTCGGGATTCACAAATCAGATTTGAGTAAGTGAAAACTCAAAAT
>JAJGXB010000573.1:0-13472 GCA_020882725.1 Aphelinus certus
AAATGTCTCAGAATCACTCGAGGAACATTCTCAAATTTTTTCACAATTTTTTGAGACAATTTTTGATTTTGCGGGAAACTTGGGAAATGGGATTTTCAAAAATGTCTCAAAAAATTCTGAAAAAATTTGACAATATTCCTCGAGCGATTCTGAGGCATTTTTGTTCTTATAAATTTTTTTCTAAAGTCCATAGATTTTGAGAAAAAAATTGATGAAGATTGAAAAAAAAAAATTCGTTTTTTCCGCCATTTTGTAAAGAAGAGATGGTTCAAGGTCAACAAAAAAATTCCCTGTTAAACTTCAACTCCCATGATCACCTTTGATCACGGTCGCAAGGTGATATCTTCACCGTAACACTTCGAAAAAAAATCCTGAAAATTTTTTTTTTCGAAAATTTAGGTGTTTTTTATGTTTCAATCGAGCATATGGGGCGTTTCGCCTCAATCCTCCCAGCGCTGCGCGCGAGCGCCGAAACATGCCGTTTTCAACTCGTGTTTACGATGCCAAAATGTCTCTAAGAAAATGATTCGATAGGTCATTTGTATGTAGTTTTTTCTCAGCTTTCCAACGGTGTAATTAGTTTTCCGGAAATTTTCCATTTTCACCCCCAAAAAATATAAAACATCGCATATCTCAAAAAGTATTTTTTTAATATTTTTTTTAATGGTCTCAATCGAAAGCTGAGGATTTTTTACGTAGGAAAATATGTTTTCCAAGGAGTGCACGAATGATTTTCTCTGAGAAATAGAACGTCGAAAAGTAGACGTAGCGCTACTCCGGCGCACGGAGCGCGTGAGCGCCAATCATGCTGTTTTCAACTCTCCCCAACGATACCAAAATGCATCTGAGAAAATTATATTATGAGTCTATCCCATGTTATTTTTCCTCAGCTTTCCAATGGTGTTGTCAGTTTTCCGAAATTTTTCCATTTTCATCTCCAAAAAGATCTTTCTTAGAGAATAATTCAATTATTTTCTTTGGAAAATAGAACGCGCAAGAAAAGTTCCGATGCTTTCACTTTAGTAAAGGCCTACTGTTTTATTTTTTATCCAATAGGTGGCTTTCATGGTATTTTCAATAATACACAAGAAGAATGTTAACGAAAACTTCAAAAAAGCAAAGAAAGCTGAAAAAGAGAGCAAAAATAACATGAAGTACGTGAACTATACTCTTTTTGAGATATGCGATGTTTCTTATTTTTTGGGGATGAGAATGGAAAACTTTCGGAAATCACAACTCCTTAGTTTATAGGTATTAAGCAACAAAATTTGAGTTACGGACAGGACAATACTTTATGTTTTATTGGAATGTATTATCATCTTCATCCCACGCAGATGATATGGACAATAATCAATAAAAGAAATAGCACTCGTGCGCGGTGCAGCAGCTGGTCCGTGTGGAGGCCGAAGTGGGGGGGGGGGCAGCCGCCCGCCGCGCGCTTCGGCGCGCGCTTGGCCAAAACTTGCTCGAGTCGCTTCCCGCGATGTGAGCTGTCAATATCTCGGCTTCCATACATCCGATTTCGATGATTATTTTTTGACTTGGAGTACCTCGGTGAGCTGATCACAAATTTCTTTACAAAATTCATGAAGGTCACTCAGTATGCATGGGAAATGGAAAAAATGTGCAGAAATATTTATTTATCATTATTTTCACCACTAATTATTGCTTGTACGCATTTTTTTCATTAAATTTCTCATCTTTATAAACAATAATAATGTAATTAGTCATTTTTTCAAATGTTTTATTCAATTTCTGCACTTGTTTTCCATTTCCTATGATTACTAAGTAACCTTCATAAATTTAGTTCATGAATTTGTGATCAGCTCTCCGAGCTACCCCAAGTCAAAAAAAGAATCATCGAAATCGGATGTATGGAAGCCGAGATATTGACAGCTCACATCGCGGGAAGCGACTCGAGCAAGTTTTGGCCGAGCGCGCGCCGAAGCGCGCGGCGGGCGGCTGCCCCCCCACTTCGGCCTCCACACGGACCAGCTGCTGCACCGCGCACGAGTGCTATTTCTTTTATTGATTATTGTCCATATCATCTGCGTGGGATGAAGATGATAATACATTCCAATAAAACATAAAGTATTGTCCTGTCCGTAACTAAAATTTTGTTGCTTAATACCTATAAACTAAGGAGTTGTGATTTTTCTAAAAAAAAAACCTATCTCGGCTCCAAATTAACGTAGCAAACTCTAGGACCCCTTAATTTAACGGCCAAAGTCTCAGCTTTCGATTGATCCATATCACAATATAATGCGATCAAAATTCATCGAGTTATCCAATTTGTTTATAACAACAATAGGTATACCATTTTCAGAGCTATTTTAAACAATCGGAAAATACATTTGAGCCGACTTTCATTATTGAACTATTAAAAAAACCTCCCTTTTATTATTGCTGAAAAAAGCCTAGTTGTAACAACAAATTAAAAAATCTCAAAAACTATTAAATATTTTGGAACCAAATTTTAATCGTAGATTCAGCATACTTAATGCTAAACTTTCGTATAGTTATAATGTCGATATTACCTTTTTTCAGTCCAACAATAGTTATTGCAAAATTGTTGAATTTGGGCTGTTTTTTGCAATTTACAAAAGGAATTTTCAACCGATTTCGATGAAATTTTTCTTAAAATGTTCGTAATGTCAACGCCTTCAACTTTCATCAACAACTTTTTTCAATTCGGTCACTACGACGTTTGTTGTAACAGAAAAACTGTTTTTGACAACATTCAAGGTGCTGCTATAAACAAACGCAAGCTAAACAGCTGTCCTTTGCTATGTATATGTATTCTCCACCACTCCCTCTTTACGAATCAATAATAAAATCTCCCCTCGTCGTTATAGTCAAATTTTGGCGATTTTGAAGCTAATTGCACTGGAGTAATAGGAATCATTAATAAGTGCAGTGGCATGTAGTTTAAGAGGATTGCATGATAGGAAAGTGAACATCAGCCAGCAAGTGAATTTGCAGTCGATCGGATGAATATTAAATCAATAAAGGTAGGATATTTCTAGAGAATGATTGAGCGTTGTACCCTAAGATAGTGAAATTTGTCCCTTCCAGGTGCAGATGAAGCTAATCTATGAGTTCGGTCAAGATTCGGTATAGAGAACCGAAGGTAGTGGCCTCTCTTTGTTAAATATATCAATCAGTGATACTTGTATGCCGCGATAATCAGGCTTTGGGCGTTCCACTTCGAGAGATCTAGACTCGAGAGTGGTTCAGCTATATATATCGCAGACTTTATTGCGCCTCAGAGAGTTGAGAAAGTAGTGCCTAGCGCCTCAGTATCACTCTTCCGGTCACCCAAAGAAGCATATCCTTATAAGGAGATGTCCCCCGGCCCGAATAGTGTCTAAGCACACATGAAGACGGTTCTACGACTCTATCGCCGTAACGTCACATTCAGGATAAGAGAGCAAGCCTCGGCCGGCCGCGGCAGAATTCCTCCCGCCACCAACTGCAACAGACGTTTGCACCCCGCGTCCTCATATTTCAGTATTTCAGTATCAACCACGGAATTCTCGGGCGCGACGCAAAGCTAGGTGTATCCGCCGGTGCACTTACGAAATAAATTGATAAGTGATGAGTGAAAAAAGAGTGTTTTGAGTTTTTATTTCCACACCTCTTACAAACCACGAACGTCCACGAGTCTCATCTGTCTTTACGCAGCGCTCTTGCTCCCTCTCCCCGACCCGCTCTTGAGTGAGCCCGCACAGATCCACGGCCCATGCGCCTCGCTCACCGTCGCATGCTATCAGGGCCGCATCGAGCGCGCGCTACATATAATTCTGAGCGCCCGATAACGTAAGTTCCCGAAAATATAATTCCGAAGGACAATTCATCGCGGCAACAATCAACCAAAGTCCCAGTCGCATTTGAATATAGTCCTCCCTCACGGTAGGGCGAAAACATCATATCCTTTGACGTCAAAAACCTCATTTTGTGACATTCACAAATTTGTTCAAACCCCTTTTATTGCGTCAAAAACTTGTAAATATATTCCTGACTACTCCATATTTATCGTATACATTTGAGAGCGCTATTAATATTTTTTTTTCAGCCCAACTTCTAATTCTATTGTACTATATGGAGTAACCATTACTTCCTGCGCATTCTACTCTAGTCCTTAGAGAAAGTAACGACAAATCCGTAGGACATTGAATTAAAACGATCATTTTCAGTCTCAGATGCTCATGCCACTTCCTGGGTGGCATTGTGGTTAAGAGTTACTTTTTCAAATCTGTGCAGGTAATCTTATTTTCTATTTTGAATTCTTTTCATTTCCTATAAATAGTGAAATTCCGCGTTGTTTCGTGTTAAATAATTAAGTAGAAGAAAGTATCATATAATAAACTTGATTTTCCAATTAAATGATGAATATTTAATTTAATTGTATTGTTGTTTGTAGTTTAAGGCAACCACGTTCCTTATCACACCCTCGTTTGTTCAAAATTCTTATTTATTGCGATCTTGCAGGACCAATCGGTGATATAGAGTTCAATAAATTGGAAAACTCTATAAATTTGTAGTTTGCGACGTTTCGCCAGCCAGTTTCACAAGTCAAGCTTTTTTACTCCCTAATTTTACCAATGTTATAAATCCTGTTTCTTTTACTGCATGATGAGCTCAGCGAAACATGCTGGCGAAACATCGCAAACTAAAAATTTATATAGAGTTTTTCATTTTATTGAACTCCACATCACAGATCGGCTATTAAAGAACGCAATATATAAGAATTTACAGTGACTGTTGCTACGGAAACGAATATCGCGTTAAATTTCATGTACCGTACTTTTAACGTCACACGACATAGTATCTTCATATTCTCCATAACAACCGTTACTAAGGGTAATGAAAATTGAGTTTGAGTTCATTTCCAGTACCTTGGAAGACAAATGACACAAAATCTTTGTATTTCCCATACTAAAAGTTGTTGATGTCTTTTGCAACCAATATTTCTATCCCTATCTATCGTTGCTGAGGAGCAACAGTCTATCAGATTGAGGTTCATCTGCCAATAGCGGGAGACATCCCTCACTAATATTATTTTTTCAGTGGTGGAATAGTGAGATAAAAGCACATCTTCAAGGAATAATTTCATGTAATAGTGAACTGATATTATAACTTTCATTGAATTAACCAGTATAATTTTTAATTTTTCTATCTTCTATGACGTAAGCTTGCAATGAAAAACAGTCTAGATGTAATCTTGCTAGAGGTAGCAATGTACCATTAAGATTGATTGGGTTATAATTAGTTTTCATTGTGAAACCAGGATTTTTAAAATCCTGCGAGAAACCAGCACTTGGTTCTTTATTAGTGATAATGTTGATGAGAAATGATGATTCTTCTGGAAGTGGATGTAAATAGAACTTGAGGGATGATAATTTTGAGCAGAAAATTTTGAGTGCTTCTTCCGTTTTCATGAAGTATGGATCGATTCTGAAATAAAAATCATACGATGAATTTATTTCTCACAGAATCTCGAGAATATAATTTAGAATTCATCACTCACTCTATTTCATTCCGTGATTGATCAAGATCAAATGTAAATTTCTCTAATAGAATATATTCTTTATTAACACATAGTACTTCAAGGGACCTTAAATTGTTTTCATCATCTTGAATTAGTCTTTTCACATACGTCAAGATCTTCTTGATATATTCATTCAGTTCTGGATGCCAAGTAATAAAAGCAGGTAGACCATAGATTTGTTTTTTGGTGAAAACTTTCCTGGGATACAATTTTCTATGGTACAAAATACTGTTCAGAGCAATATCCAAAAACTCCAAGAAGATATCTGTACCAACTTTTCAGAAATGGATCAATATAATGAACAAAACAAGATAGCTTAAGTGATAAATGATGATTTTTCAAGTTAAGCTGGGCCAGGAATGGTAAAGATGGAGAAAAATTGAAAAAATGTTGGAATCTTGAATGGTAAGTATACCACTGGTTGATATAGCTAGGAGACCGCTTGGGATGCGGGTCACCAATTTTGACCAAAATTTTTTTGGTGTTTCTTGGTGACAAGAATAGAGAGTATGCAGAGTTTTAGGGTCCAACGCTCCCAAACTTCCAAGATATTAATTTATGTATCCTGAGTGGAGCCGTTGTTCTCGTCCCAAATGACAATATGTCATCTGAGACGTATTTCCCTAACTGCACTGCTCTTTCACTGTTCTCACTTGAACACCACATTACATCCTATCCTAGAAACATACAGAAAAAGTAAATTACACGTATACTCAACAAATCTTACTTCCATGTCTTACTCACATAGAGTAAAACATGAAATATATGAAAAAAATCAACGATTATCGATTTTTCACTCTGTGCTTGGATACTGAAGCAATAATAATATGTATCTAAGTACAAAGACAACAAATTCAGTATAATTGGACGACAATTCAGTGTCAGAATTGATTTTCACTCATGAAAACTTCAATTCTGAGCATGTGTTGACCAATATCATACTATAACCAATAATATTAAAACTTATCTACTCACAGTTTTCTTCTCCCTTCAATGCAATTTCAGGCTCTGTACAGCATACCTGGAACACAAGAATTATCACAAAGAAATATCTTTTAAAAATGTATGGAGAAAGGCATAGGTTAAGTTTACTTATCTGAATTCCCTTGCGTCTTGAATAAAAATTATCCTCATCAGCTGCACACGATCAAGCTCCAAACCTGCTGGAGAACACTGTGGCGGAAATTAATCTGGAAACTTTTCTTACAATTACTCAAACTGTAGTGAGTAAGCAATGTCTACCTGATTAGTACACATCACATGTCTAACTGACTGTGTTTACAAACGACGCCTATGGTAAACTGCAGCGCGGAGTCGGTAACACAGGTACTGCGTTGCAGGTTACTATAAGCGTCGTTTGTAAGTACCATGTTTAGTTATACATGTGATGTGTACTCATCAAGTAGACATTGCTTACTCACTACAGTTTGAGTAATTGTAAGAAAAGTTTCCAGATTAATTTCCGCCACAGTGTTCTCCAGCAGGTTTGGAGCTTGATCGTGTGCAGCTGATGAGGATAATTTTTATTCAAGACGCAAGGAAATTCAGATAAGTAAACTTAACCTATGCTTTTCTCCATACATTTTTAAAAGATGTTTCTTTGTGATAATTTTTGTGTTCCAGGTATGCTGTACAGAGCCTGAAATTGCATTGAAGGGAGAAAAAAACTGTGAGTAGATAAGTTTTAATATTATTGGTTATAGTATGATATTGGTCGACACATGCTCAGAATTGAAGTTTTCATGAGTGAAAATCAATTCTGACACTGAATTGTTGTCCAATTATACTGAATTTGTTGTCTTTGTACTTAGATACATGTTATTATTGCTTCAGTATCCAAGCACAGAGTGAAAAATCGATAATCGTTGATTTATTTCATATATTTCATGTTTTACTCTATGTGAGTAAGACACGGAAGTAAGATTTGTTGAGTATACGTGTAATTTACTTTTTCTGTATGTTTCTAGGATAGGATGTAATGTGGTGTTCAAGTGAGAACAGTGAAAGAGCAGTGCAGTTAGGGAAATACGTCTCAGATGACATATTGTCATTTGGGACGAGAACAACGGCTCCACCCAGGATACATAAATTAATATCTTGGAAGTTTGGGAGCGTTGGACCCTAAAACTCTGCATACTCTCAATTCTTGTCACCAAGAAACACTAAAATAATTTTGGTCAAAATTGGTGACCCGCATCCCTAGCGGTCTCCTGGTAGGTCAAATTTATACGAAGTAGAGGAAGACATGAGTGCTGCTTATTAACCCATACATTTTGAATAATTCTGAGTAATTTCGATCCTCCCTATTCATAAGGACGTATCTCGGAGAGTTGCGAAATAAGGACGTATCTCGGGTGAGCGCAAAGTAAGGACGTATCTTGGGCGAGCGCAAAGTAAGGACGTATCTTGCGTGAGCGCAAAGAAAGGACGTATCTCGGACGAGCGCAAAATAAAGTCGCAGCTCGGAGAATCGCGAATCAATATCGAATTTCACTGGTTGAAAATTATAACCGATTATAACCGCAAATGAATCTCAAGCATAAAATTCAAACTCGGCAAACATAAAAACGAGAAGGGCTTCATTCATTATATAGTTTGCTCGCGGCCATTGAACAATAAAACGATCATGGGCGAGAGTCAAAATATGAAACATCTGCATTTTTTTATTCGTGAATCCAAAGCTCAGAAACGATGGTCAAGAGCCTATCTGGCATTTATATACGTGGAATCACGGTGGCTCTGTTGCAGTCGCAAGTCCCGAGCGGTTACAAACAAAAAGTTACAAGACGCAGTTCACAGTTGATCTTCTTCTTTGTCTCTCGCTATTGGCTTGTAGTTTACTTTCAATAAACTGGCTAGCCACAATTATATGTAATGCTCACGGTGGAGTGTGTTTTTATTTTTGCTTCCCATATAACTGGCCCTACAGAGGTGCATGCCGGCGAATTGAACCCCGACGCTGTGGGCGAGTGTCCAGAAGTCTTATCGACGGCGCGCGGCGATTCATTCATCAGAACCGTTTGTTATTCGATATTTCCAACCTGCAGTTAGAAAAAAAACGTTCTCTCAAGATTGCTATAACAATTTAACTGTAGTAAATCGTATCAATTAAATAATAAAATATTGTTTTAGCATGCGTACATTGTTTTAATCTACAATGGAGAAATAAGGTAAAATCTAAAATACAGTCCTGCAAATACTTATTAATCGGGAAAAATTCTCCGAAAGCTCATGTTTCCGCAAACCTTTGGTCTTAGATAGCTTGTGTATATCGATAATAGGAATTTATCTTCATGTGTGAACTGCATTAATTAATTTTAAACCGCTGAGATACTTCCTTACTTCGCAATTCACTGAGCTACGATATTATTTTGCCTGTCCCTCCGAGATACGTCCTTACTTTGCTCCAGCGTCCCGCGAGATACGTCCTTATTATTCTGACTCCCGAGATACGTCCTTTTGAATAGGGAGGAGCGCAATTTTTTAAAATTTTGAATATACTTTGTTTCACGTTGTTTCAACGCACGTTACGGTTCGTCTGCAAACGATCAAATCCAAGTCGGTTCATGAAAGTAACAAAAATCAGCTGGAAGTAGGGTCATGTTTGTTATTACATCCTCCATAGTTTAAAATCCTCATTTGTAGCGATATTTGAAGGCGAATCCATGATATGGAATTCAATAAATGAAAAACTCTATTTACATAGATTCGAAGAAAAGTAATACTCATAATGTTAAGAATGATACTCATAATTTTGATTGGAACAATGTTAAAATTTTGGACAGGGGAAGAAATTTTTGTAAAAGACTATTCCCGAAATGCTTCTTATTCAAATAATTAATTTTTAACGTCACATGTTGCAAACAAAGAATAAATGAATTCTATCAGGCTTCGTGGACTATCCCCAAAGTGATATTGCAAGAAAAAAATTCCACGCTCCCCGGGCTCGATTCGAACCAGCGTCCTCCTGATCCCCGGTCAGTTGCGCTACCATCTACGCCACCGGGAAGACAGCAGCTCGTCACATTCCTGGAGCATGAATTCACTCCTCACAATATCACCTATATGTATACGATCAAATTCGATCACTGAATCTGTACGATCAAGGTCCGATCGCATTATTGCAGATTCCCTTTTTACCTATATCACTTTGGGATAGTTCACCAAGCCTGATAGAATTCTCTTGTTCTTCGTTTGAAACATGTGGACGTTAGAAAATAATTATTTGTAAAATACTACTTCGGGTGGAAGAAATGAAGTAGACCAATACATGTTGTTACTGCTTCAGTATCCAAGCAGAGAGTGATAAGTCGAGAACCGTAACTTTCTTTCATATATTGCATATTTTACTTTATATGGTGGAATATAATAGTCAATTTTGATAAATATACATATTATTGACTGTTTTCATGTGTCTTCCAGGATTGAATGTGATGTAATATCCAGTGTCAAGAGTGCAAGTGCAGTGCAGTGCAGTGATTGAAAATACGTCTCAGATGACATATTGTCGTTTAGGATACTACCGCCTGCTCCAACCAAGATACATTAATTAATATCTTGGAAGTTTGGGAGCATTGGACCCTGGGACACACTACCCTTGACTCGAACAAACATCAAAAAAAGTTTTAGTCAAGATTAGAGACCTGAATCCCAAGCAGTCCCCTATAGTAAGTCTATACGTGAGAAACTATTCAGGGAAAAGTTTAATTTTCTTATGGTTGTAAGGGTTTACCAATAACTACGAGTAGACCATTCTGAATATCTTTGTCAGTAGAATCAAATAAATTTTGTTCGGTCCAAAAATATCATGGTGTACAAGTTGAAATTGATTGATACGTACTAAGATTAAGTAAAAAGATTTTTCAAAATAAATTTCGTCATGCTGAATTCACGTGAAACAGCTCATATATAAGGGGCGTTTTTCGTCAACTCTCCAGAGCCGGCGCGCGGACGCTAAAATCTAACGTTTCCGACGCTTGTTTTCGACTCTATATCACCGATATCTAAATAATGTTGGATATGCTATCAATGTAGTTTTTTCTCATCTTTCCGATGGTGAATTTAGTTTCTCAAATTTTTTACGTTTTCCGAATAAAAAAACCTCAAAAACCTATTTTTTTTTATTTTTTTAAATAGTTTAGATCGAAAGCTGAGGTTTTTTATGTCGATATAGCCCTTGAAAAATCTATCTTCTTTCTGTATTCGAGTAAATGAGTGGCGAACATGAGAAAATGCGCCGCGCCGCGCTAAACTCAAGCCTAAGCGCGTGGAGGCAGCTCGGAGTGGCCCGGCCCGGCGCATTTTCTCATGCCATATCTCAAAACCCTGATTTTTTAGATTTTTTTTAATAGTCTAGATCGAAAGCTGACCTCTTTTACATTGATATAGCCTCTAAAAAAATAGGACTATTTCGTTGTTCTCGAGGAATTGAGTAGTGAACATGAGAGGTTGCGCCGCGCCACGCTGCTTCCACGCGCTCTTTTGTCTTTTGTACACGTAAGTGCCGAATTCTTAGTTTGCTTTGACTAGCTACATCAAACGCGCTGCGCGCGATCTACATGTATGTGTTTCAAAACCATATTTCAATTATTTTTTCCACGAATCTTGACCATAATCGTTCTGACGTACATCTCAATGCATTTCATGATGCGAATTTCTAAAAGCTAAATGAATAACCGAACCCTAAATTCTTATGATTCATGTAAAAACTGTATAAGAGTATTAGGAAGAACTATCGAGCACTGACTTCTTCTGCTATTTAAATAATTCTGAGCTATCGACACTTGAGCTCGCAAGACGATTTCAGATTTTTAATATTAAACTATTCAACCACATAACACATCAAATTTACAAATCAGACATCTTAACCTGACAGAGTTATCCAATCCGGCAACTGTTCAAAACTAAAAAATAGCCTAAAATATCCACGTACCATAAATCAAATTTACATACCTACAATTATAGTTTTGAAAATAGATTGTCGAAACTTATGACAGTATCGTCAACGAAACTGACTATTCTAACCTATAATATCATGTCATCGGCTACTCTCTATCTATATATACATCTCACTCTATATCTATACACACCCCACTACAAATCACGTGGTTAGATCTACACCAATCAAATCACGAGTTAATGCCTTCACTCTAAAGGCCATCACTTTTTTATATAAGGATTTCGCTGAAAATTATGCGTTTGTTGTGCAAAATTCAACTCAATCATTCCACTGGAATAACAACCAAGCAACGGTTTTCACAGTCGTTATATTCACTTCCGAAGAAATGAAGAACTTCTTCATGAGAAGAAGTTCTAACAAGAGCATGGCCATTATCTCAAATAATTTAGCTCACGATACAGTTGCAGTCCATGTGTACCAAGAAATAATCGTAAGATATCTGAAAAAAGAGTTCAAACCTATGAAAATTTATTATAGTACCGATGGAGCAGGTCAGCACTTTAAAAATCAGAAAAGTTTTTCTAATCTTGTTTATCATCAAAAAGATTTTGGCATTCCCGCGGAATGGCATTTTTGTGCTACAGCGCATGAAAAGGGGGCATGCGATGGAATTGGAGCTAATGTAAAACGAGGTGCTAAATTAGCAAGTTTACAGCGCTTTGCAAACAATCACATCTTAACCGCAGAAGGTTTATATGAATGGGCAAAAAATTATTGCAAGGAAACTATAGTGTTTTTCAGTGCACAAGAAGAATACGAGAAAGCGAAATTGGAATTGAAAGTGAGATTTGATAATTCTTTTCCTATACCAGGCACTCTGCAGTTCCATGCATTCATACCAACTTGCGATGAGAGGCTGATTGTCAAAAGCGTTTCATCAGCTTCGGAGTATGTAATTTCTCCGAAGTTGAAAAAAATAAAAAAAAATGCACAGTTGAAACACAATATTTCAAAGTTTGAATAACAAAGCAAAAACGTTACTCAAAGAAAGTGAAATGAAATACTCACGAATCGAACAAGTAATGAACGTGAGACTTCATTCAGTATATAGGAACAAGTACAGATATCGAATGTACTCTGAATTCGGCACTCACGTGTACAGAAGACTCGAGCCCAAGCGCGTGGAAGCAGCGTGGCGCGGCGCGGCGTGGCGCAACCTCTCATGTTCACTACTGAATTCCTCGAGAATAATGAAATAGTCCTATTTTTAGAGGCTATATCAATGTAAAAAAAGGTCAGCTTTCGATCTAGACTATTAAAAAAATCTAAAAAATCAGGGTTTTGAGATATGGCATGTTTTATTTTTTTTTCTGGGAAAACGTGAAAATTTTGGAATACTAAATTCACTATCGGAAAGCTGACAAAAAACTACATTGATTTCATATCCGACATCATTTAGATATTGGTCTAATAAAGTCAAAAACAAGCGTCGAAAACGCAAGGTTTTAGAGTCCGCGCGCAGGCTCTGGAGAGTTGACGTGAAACGCCCCATATATATATATATATGGGTGATTCTCTGTCAAGTGAGTGAGAAAAAAAGATGCAAAACTCTGAAAATTTTTTTGGAGACTCTTTGGGGTGCCATGATGTCACCAGAATTTTCTCAGATTTTTTTGGACCCTATAACCCATGCTGCCAGAGACCCAAAGTTGATATTTTCCCAATATTTGCCATATTATAGCTATCTTTAAAAATTATTTACACCAATTGAATGACCTCTGGGCAAAAAAGTCATAATAACATTTTTCCCTGGTAATTACTTGAAGTTTCCAAAAAAAATATGTCCAACATGATAGGTGCTCATATGACCATCATGATAGGCACTTTAGTACTCTAAATTGAGCAAAAGTTGTTTTCGATCACCCGGATCAGGATCTCATACCCACCAGAAGTTAGCTTATTATGTTTACAAAGTATCCAGAGTAGTCCCAGAGTGGGCTGATTCCTTGATTGCCCATAGTA
>JAJGXB010000574.1:0-10058 GCA_020882725.1 Aphelinus certus
GACAGCGAGATTGTATCTGGAAAAGTGAGTCTTTCACTGATCATTTTACCCGAGCCCTTTAAAACGAGCTAAAATTAATTCGAAGTGAGTACAAGGATTCATTCTTAATAACTTATTATCAAATAGTTATTCATTAATCCCAACTAGAGATTCCAGTTGGGAATTTTTTGTCTTATATGGTTATACTTTGAAATTGAAATAAATATCGGTTTTTTATAATTTCATTTCCTTCTACATGAAATAATGTAATACGAAAATAATTATTTTGAATAATTAATCTTTAATTGTTTCAGTGATGAATCGAATCCAGTTTGTCACGTTGCTCAGACTGGATTTGTAGTTCAGGTGTAAGGCAGATGCAGACCCAAAATTTCTTCTGGAATGGCTGTGGTTCATTATCAGAATCTATTATTGTTTATCATTTATTATCAATAATTATGTATCACATGATATATTAATAAACTTCATAAATAAAAAGGAGCATTTAACTTTATTTCTACGAAAATCATTTCTAAGCGGATATTGATCTGTGTGCCACCTGTCATCTGCTTTCAGCTTCCATAGCGTTGTAATTGTGTGATTCTTATTATTTTAACATGAATTAATTAACGCACACATTCAAGAATTGGCAATGTATGGGCAATGTATTGAAAAGTGTCCAATTGGTGAAATATTGCTTATACATTGGTAATTATATCTGCAATATATTACCAATATATTATTATAGCTATATGCAATATATTGCTAATGTATTGCCAATACTTTTAATTTTTACGCGGGTATGTATATTGATGCAACTGAACTGCTACTGCACTGCGCCCGACTGCGCATGTACGCTCTCGAGTGAGCAGGTGAGCTCAGCTGTGAACTGTGAGATCTGCATCTACTCAAGTTAATTGTCGGTTATAGCTTGCGCGGTCTGGCGCAGTCCACCGGAACAGCATTAAAATCATCAGTAAATATTAAAATATTCCCCACGGGGTCAGGCTCTCCCCCGTCTACCACCTACGTCACCTGAATATTGTTGGGCAAACTTGAAGATTAGCAAAAAAAGTTGCATCTCAGTTACGTGCTGACTCGTATCTCTTAATTCAGAAATGGATGATAGTTCTTCAAAGAGTAAACGGTATGTATTCATTAACTCAGATAAATTTTTTCTTGTTAAATGTTGGTTGGATATACTCAAAATCTTGTTTACAGACGGATGAAGATGCTGAATCATCATTACGTTCTTTGGTTGTGCCATTAGAAGAATAAAATAAAGTATTGAAAGAAAATCTAAGAACAACAGACGATGAATTACAGAAATACAAAGAAAAAGAGGAATAGTTGCACAATAAGCAATTGAAGGCAAAAGAAAGTGGTTCTTGAGAAAATACGTGTGATATGTGTTTTAATTATGAAGCTCAACTCCAAAGAATGCAAATGGAAACCAGAGAACTTAGTAAGAATATACAAGAAACTGAGTAAATGTTACTAACTCAAAAACAGGGTCTAATGAAAGAAGTAGAGTTTAGAGAAGTTTTCTTCCTAGATGTATTTGAGGAAAGTGAGACATTTGTCGTAAAATCAACCCATGATATTAAGAATTTGGCTGTGGAACTTCTAGAGAGATGCGACAAGATCACTCCGCCAATCAATGAAGGCATTGATAATGATGATTCAAAGGTCGATTATATAAAGATTGATGATGCAAAGGTCGATCATACAAAGATTGATGATGCAAAGAATACTATTGGAGGGGAGCGACCATCTCCCATAGGTGAAGAACATTTTCAAGAAGGTAGTGATATTGAAGAAGGTGAACTCTTGGCAGCCAAATTCGATAAAGATCAACTGTGATATAGCTGGTTTACTGCCATTAGTGTTTCCAACTAAAGAGTTACGTGGAAGAACTATTGTTCGGTAGGAACATCATGAGGATGCTCAGTGGCATCCGCGCCTTTGTATCTGAGCATGAGCAGCCTATCATCGGCACGTATACTCAATCTGAAAGGTATGATAATGATTCCACAGTGATTTGTTCAGGTATCTGTAATGCGCTTTGTAAAACTCAAATTAATGTAGAACTAGAAGAAACTCTGACTTATCAAAGTAGGGGCAACGAGACTAATATTGTTAACGAAGCCCGAGTAGATACTAATGGATTAATTAGTGATTTGACAAACGTTCATGGAATCAAATATTTTTTAGGTAATGAGGAAATAGTTCCAGGATCAATATGCTGAGGGTTCTCTGTTGGTGAAATTGAAAGATATCATTCAGTCTCATGCAGGTTTTGATGACCAACTTGTTCCAGGAAGTTTCAATAAAGGTGAAATGAGACAGATCGAAATCTCCATGGAGGAACAACCTATAACGTTTGCACAACAGATTGTGTCCATGAGCTGGAAAATGTTCCCCACGGTCAGGCTCTCCCCCATCTACTACGAGTCACCTGGAATATTGGGCCAACCTACATTCAAAAATCGGAGTCCAGTCATCAATCATGGTAGAAAATCATAATTTAATAATAATTTAAGGTTACAAATTATGCATAATTTAACTTCTGACACGTTTCAACTTTTTTTATGTACAAATAAGATGCTGAATCATTATGTTCTCTGGTTGTGCCATTAGAAGAAGAAATAAAAGCATTGAAAGAAAAACTGAGAACAGACAATGAATTACAGATGGCAAAGTAGATATTCTTTTTCTTTCAATCAGATATACGTATCTTACTTCTATTACAGTATTTGGTTTCATTGACAGGATGATGATTTATTAACATACTCGAGAGACCAAATAGAGAGTAGAGAAAAAGAACTTTTCATTGTTGTAACTAATGAATTTGAGAAAAAAACTGGAGATCAATCTCCAATGACTCTTGCGAAGAAAATAGTTGACAGTCCATTAAAATTGTTTGATAGTTGTATTCAATCGAACAGAATTGATTGATTAATTTTCTATGTTTATCTTCAGAAAACAAGTGTAAACCTGCTTCTGGAGCAAGTAACCGAGAAACTATCACGTCAATGTCAAGTCACCAACCACTACAATCATCTAATGATAATTTTTCAGCATTTGAATTTCAAACTCAAGTTTGGATGAATTTTAAATTTGATAAAAAGTACATTCTTAATTGCCTTCAACCCTTTTCCTCCTGGATAACCGTTTTTCATTTCAAATTTTCGACCTCATATCCCGTAATGAAAAAAGCATGTAAAAAATTTATGAAACATCATTTCTTATAGATTTAGACCGCCTCTTTTGAATGGTGTTGAGGAAATTTTTGTAAATTGTAAGCCGGAAGAGTTATAGGCTGATTTTCCGGAAAATTGACGAATTTTTCACGTTTTTTTTCAAAAGAAAGTTTATTTTGGAATGGAAAAAGATTTCATACATTTTCACCACTGTAAAAGGGGTTATAGAAGTCCGACCTTCAAAACCTTGTTGGTTTTATTTTGAAATTCAGAATAGCGGATACAAAATGGCGTCCAAATTGGGAAAATTTTCTTTCCAACTTTGCGAATTTTTCCCTCAAAAACTATAAAGTCTGGCAAGGATTTTTTTGGAATAAAAATGTCTTATAATTAGTCAAAAAATACGTGAAAAATTTTTTAGGACGATTTTACAACCTTTAAAAAAAACTCTTGGAGATAATATCTAGTTCTGAAGGGGGACAAAGTAAAAATTTTTGAAATATTGTTGAATTATTCTGAAAAAGTTTTGACGTATTCTTTAACTAATTTCAAGACATTTCTATTCTTGGAAATATTTTATCACACGAGATAGTTTTTGAGAAAAAAATTCGCCAAAAAAAATTCGGCGTCCAAGTTGGGAAAAAAATTTTCTCAATTCGGATGCCATTTTGTGTCCGCTATTCTGAATTTCAAAATAATACCGACGGGATTTTGAAGGTCGGACATCTATAACCCCTTTTACAGTGGTAGAAATGTTGTATGAAATTTCTTTCCATTCCAAAATAAACTTTTTTTTAAAAAAAAAACGTGAAAAATTCGTCAATTTTCCGGAAAAACAGCCTATAACTTTTCCGGCTCACAATTTACAAAAGTTTCCTTCACACCATTCGAAAGAGGAGGTCCAAATCTATAAGAAATGATGTTTCATGAATTTTTTCAATGCCTTTTTCATTAAAGGATATGAGGTCGAAAATTTGAAATAAAAAACGGTTATTCAGGAGGAGCCTCATCTGCCTTATTAGTAAGTTGAAAAATATTATAATTTTATCTCGTCACTGCCAAAATAATTATAATAATTGTGTAAGAGAACTAGCCATGTAATGTTTATGAAATTTAAGGGGTTACATACACCTTAAAATAAATTATTTTATTCCATGAGAAAAAAAATTTTATCCTGCAACATTTTAATGAAAAAATTTTTTGTCCATTTTATATACATATATTTACATATTTTTGGCAAAAAAAATATTCAAGAAGTTTATTATAATATTTCATAAAGCTACATGTTACATTTAACACTAATATCACACTGTCCGTAAGATCCCAATAGTTGAGGTTGGCGTGAACAACTTTTTCAAAGTGGATTATGTTCCTGATATCAATACTTATCTTCGGAACCTCAGCCGCCAAGATCCAACCAATTCTGACCTTCTACGCGTGTGACCAAATAAGTAACATTGCTGTTTCTTGATTTTTCAATGCTTGTATCCGATAAGCATCTATGCTAAGGAGGTCAGAATTGGTTGGATCTTGGCGGCTGAGGTTCCGAAGATAAGTATTGATATCAGGAACATAATCCACTTTGAAAAAGTTGTCTACGCCAACCTCAACTATTGGGATCTTACGGACAGTGTGATATTAGTGTTAAATGTAACATGTAGCTTTATGAAATATTATAATGAACTTCTTGAATATTTTTTTGATAAAAATATGTAAATATATGTATATAAAATGGACAAAAAATTTTTTCATTAAAATATTGCAGGATAAAATTATTTTTTCTCATGGAATAAAATAATTTATTTTAAGGTGTATGTAACCCCTTAAAGCATTTTGTAAATTTGAGAATGTTAGGAAGAATAATTTGTGAAATGATAAATGATTGATCACAATCATGATAAAATTCTGATTGATCAATCTCCAATGACTCTTGCGAAGATAATAGTTTACAGTCCATTGAAATTGTTTGATAGTTGCATTCAATCGAACAGAATTGATTGATTAATTTTCTATTTTTATCTTCAGAAAACAACTGTAAACTTGCTTCTGGAACAAGTAACCGAAAAACTATCAAGTCAATGTCAAGTCACCAACCACTACAATCATCTAATGATAATTTTTCAGCATTTGAATTTCGAACTCTAGTTTGGATGAATTTCAAATTTGATAAAAAGTCCATTCTCAATTGCCTTTAATTCCTCATTTGCCTTATTAGTAAGTTGAAAATTATTATATACTTTTATCTCGTCACTGCCAAAATAGTTATAATAATTGTGTAAGAGAACTAGCCATGTAATGTTCATGAAATTTAAAGCATTTTGTAAATTTGAGAATGTTAGGAAGAATAATTTGTAAAATGATGGATGATTGATCACAATTATGATAAAATTCTGATTGAAGCAATCGATACATGCCTTTCTGTTGTTTGACATGCCAAAAATGATTGATTATCCATCTTTATTTTAATTACGTTAACGAAATTTGTGAAATAAAGAAACGTTTTGTAGAATTGTGTTTTGAGACATTTCTAAGATCATTCATATTTAGCTTCATGCACATATATTTCTGTACTCGAACTATTACATTTAATTGACAAACAAAATAGTTAACTTATGTAAAGAATTGCAGTTGCTCTTTATTTTTTTTTTAACATTGTGGCAAAATTGCCTAATTCATCTGTACTGACTGATTAATATTATCCTTTATACTAAATATTCTTATATTAAACATTTTGTTTTTCATGATAAAATCTCGAATGAGACATTCTGCTTTTATTTCAATATTTACCTATTGACCAGATTTTATATCACCTAAAATAACTCATGTCTCTCCTGCTCACTTTTAATAAAATAATCATTTATTAGCAGGAGTTGTGCCATTGAGAAAAATGTATTTACATCTTTGAATTGTTAGAAAGATCGCTAAAGTAATTCAATGCCTAAAAAAAATTGAGGAAGACAATTATTACAAAAATAAGAATCATAGAAAAATATATAAGTTTCTCTACAAGTACATTGCCTGCTCCTCTGACGCTTCTAATAATTTCATTATTTAATGTATAAACAGTTTTACTTTCTTCAAGAATTTTGTTTTTTGTATCCTCATCTGATGTCTCTGCGATTCTGTTCATTGTACTTCGTAGTTCACATTTCGATTTGTATATGTTGTATTCACCAAAGTCAGTGAGATTGTTACCATCAGTTACTGCATCTTTGAACTGACTAATTTTTTCGCACTAATTGTCTCCTTTCCCTTAAAATTATCCCACACAAGACCCATGTACAGATGAAAAAAGAAATTTGTAAATGTCCGTTTGATCTTAGTCTATTCAAGTGTATGTAAGAGAATAATATGATTCAAATCGAATATATCATTTGAAAATATCACTTCAATAGACATTTTTACCGATACACTATGTCAATTATGACCCAAGAAAGTAATGAAATCTAGAATCTGATGCCAAGTATTCAACTGGTGTCATTATCCTACCACCAAACAAATATTTTTGCAAATTACACTCACAATCAATTATATGTCAAGTAAAATCTATCAAATGTACGTGAGAAAGTGATAATATGACTCTTTTCCTTTGGTTCATGTTTCTTTGTTACGGATTTCGAACTAATATGCTATTTTTTGTAAATATATAGATGTATCACTTTCATGGTTTTTTTCATATATTCCAGTTCATTTCGTAAACGATGACACGAGAAAGTAGCAAAATCTAGCATCAACTGACAAGTATTCAACTAGTGTGATAGCCCTAAGAACATTTACCTTTGAAAAAGGTATACATTGACGACAAGTATGTTCCGTATCCCATAGTTCGTTAATGGATAAATTCTTTTACGACTAAATTTTTTCATGTAAAAAGAAAAATTATATCCCAGTAGGGATTGCTTTCAGAAGAGAAAAAATAGTGAAATATATCTACCTCATGTTTCTCTGTTACGGATTTCGAACTAATAACCTGAATATCAATTTGCTAATGTTAAGATAAGAAAGTACTAAAATCACAAATCCATGTCAAATACTTAACTCATATAATTTCGTAGAGTTTAGTAGAAAAATTATGAATGGTTGAAAACAAATATAATACACCTCGAGCAATTTTTCTTCGTCATAGTTAAAAATGAACCTTTGAAAAAGGTATACGTGGACGACAAGTATGGTCCAAAATTATCCAATTATATAATTCCAATCTAAAATTTCAAAAATGGGCGGAGCAAGGCTGGGCCATAACACCCCTATCCTCAAGTCAAATCGAGGACTACTGGACTGAGATTTATCCGCAAATGAAAAAGATGCTATCTGAATTGCCTCGAAAATTTTGCTAAAGCTTAATAGCGATTAGTCCGCAAAATTCTATTATGTATTTGCTTAATATATTTCTTTTGTGTTTGGGAAAAACTAGCTTAGATGGCCCGCTGGCCCGTTACGTCTCATTCATGCAATCATACTACAATTCTCATTACAATTCATGAATCAATCACTTTCCCGACCGATGGATCTGCAAGGGTTGGCATCTCCATTTTTGCTACATATAGCTAAACACATAAAATTTTATCAATATTTGGAAAAATGAAGTTGATGTTCATAATGTGGTTTATGATCTTGACACTTGAATGGATCATATCAGTTTGATTCTCAACGCAGACAGTCGGTATCGCAAGACCATTGCGTGAGAATGTTGGTGCATTAGCCGTTGTCTCTCTCGTTATGTCTTGCGCAGTGCTTTGCACTTTCCGCGCCTTCTGTCACGACTGTGATACAGATGCATCGGAGCTATCAGATTGCTCTGCATCGCCAGTCGGCTCCTCTCCTTTATGCAAGTTGAAATGCATAGCAACTCATGTGGCGTTTTCATTTTCTTACATTCTCGTCGGTCACATGGACCTCTGGTCATGTCCCAAAAATAAGTAGTGGACTCTGGATTATAATCAAATGACGCGACACTTAGATGTCAAACTGAAAGTCAGTACTCGGGTCTGATCTTGGGATTCAGTGTTCATCAGATTCAAATTTCCGAAATGCAAAACAGTTCCAAACAGTACTTAGATTATCAAACTTTAATTAATTTAGCGATGCCAAAACTTACATTTTATTCGTTCAAAAAAATAAGTTTCAATTGAATCGAGGTTCATGTACTCATATTCGCACACCTCATTCTAATCTCAGACACTCAACTTAGCGCGATTCGCTACTTATCGGTTAATATGCTCGCTTCCGCAATAAACCTTTCGCATCAGCTTCTTTCGAAGTTCCTCACTCACGGTCAGTTCACTGAGTGTTCCGATGACACTCGATCTGTACTGCATAGTCTTATCAGTAGCTGTCGTTGTGGGTAGGCAGGATGGTTCACTCTTTCTCTCTCTCTCTCTCTCTCGCTGGAAGCGTGGCTTGAGAGTCGAAAGCTAGCCGTAGCTGCTAAGTCAGCTGGCATGATGCAGTCGGTGCCTGCTTCTTCCATCGGGGCTGCAGCAGCACCACTCGCGCGTCGGGTTGCTGGCCATTGGATGGGACGCAGCTTGATGCTCGTCGGATAGCGCGTGGATAGCGCTTCGTTCCGTTGAAGTTGCATACTCGTATGCGTGCGGCTCGTTAAAGTATCCTTCGGCCGTACACTCTGATGTCATTCCCTGTTGGATCGAAAATTCTCGGCAGATTTTGCTTCTTGCTTAGATAACTTACTTGGCTAATTTTAAGAACTAGGGTTCATTTACATTAAAATTTCAAAAGTTCGCGCAACTACATATATTTGGTTCGATTTCCTCGTGTCAACATTGTAATCAAGTATTAATTATCGTCTTATCATCAAGCTTAGGTTTGAGGTTCGGATCGGCTCCGCGTACTTATCGTCTTGTTACTCGCTATTGCTGTCGATAAACTTATCATTATTTCTATGATTTTTACAAAATCCCGGAACTCGATTTAGGCGCGATTTTCTCGCATTTCTTAAGCGTTAGTTGAAAGCGTATGCATTTTCTATTGATATAAGCTTTTCGGTATTTTTCTGTTTCTATCACTATTCAAAATAGCTGCGCTCAACGCTCTATCGGTCACTGTGCCGTATGTCCGTCGATTATGTCGCATGTCCTATTTGAAGTTCATTCGCGGATTCATAAAGGCCCTCGAAAGTCGCGATTGAATTTCAAAATTTATTTCATGAGACTCTTGGCCTTTGCCGATACCTATTTGCGGTTGTGTCGTGCAATTAGGCTCATTTTCCGTTTCTGTCGTATAATTCGCGCAAAATTCTTAGCAGATTATTATCTGTTCGTTCATGATTGTAATGTCGTCCGTCGAAGGCGGGTCTCATGACTCGCTTACCCCCACCCTCAAGTTTCTTCCTTATATTTCCAATTTTCTGATTTGGTTTTAAATTGACTTTCAAACTTTGTTCTTATTTTACCGCGCGATTTTTTGTTCAGATTATTCCGCTAGCTGGTTTCTGTGAATTCGTAGATTGATCTATTACATTTTGTATTTCATTACCTTCAAATTTTAAAACCCCTTTTTTTGAATTTCTTTTACCGTGCGTTCCATTGTCCTTTTGTTTCGCCGGTTCCCTTTCTTTATCGGTCAGCGAGGAGCCGCCATTTTTTATTTTCGCATTTCTCAGATTGAAAGTCCGTCTCCCGCGTGATTTTATTTAATTTGAACATTAACGGAATTTCCTGTGTTCTCAACGAATCGAGTCAACCCGTGGTACATTTTTGTCCGTATCTCGATCGTTGTTCTTTTACGTGACGAGTGATTATCCAATCTCCTCGTTTCTTTATATCAAATTTTGATATCATTATACCTTGATCTGATTGAGCAGTGACGGGTCTCCGCATGCTCTCTATATGTATCCGGTGATCAGCCGGTCCTTTG
>JAJGXB010000575.1:0-10056 GCA_020882725.1 Aphelinus certus
AACGATATTTTACCTACAGCCTACTTGAAAAATTACGAAGCTCTAGTTTGCGCATTATTTTTATTAAATAAATCTTCCATTTCTGAAGAAGATATCAAATTTTCTGAAAAATTGATTCACCAATTTGTATCAAAATTCCAAATTCTGTATGGGAAAGATAACATGTCTTCAAATATCCATAACTTGTTGCATTTGCCTGATGTCGTTCGAGAAACAGGACCCTTAAGAACCATGTCATGTTTTCCACTTGAGGACATAAATGGAAAGTTAAAAAAATTAGTTCACAGTAGCAATTCTGCTCAGTTACAAATTTGTTCTTCACTGCATATGTTGATGAAATCGTTCAGTTTGAAAAGCCATCTTACAGAAGGCACAGAAGGATTTGCACTTTGTGAATCTTTTCTTTCTACTAAAAAACAATACAAATGTGGCCAACGGATTGGCAGTTCAATGTATGTATTAGGAATTATGAAAAAAGACGTAATTGATGACGATATGATAGTGCAGAACTTTATTCAGAATAAAAATTACTTTCTATTCTACAGGTTTTTGAATAATAATAATTTATACACGTCCAGAGCTTACTCCCGAGAAATCACTACGTATTCAAAATGTGTAAAATACAAAAATGGTTTCACTATGGGATCATTCAGTGTGATCGACTTAAATGACTTGAGAAACGTTTGTTTTTACATGAATGTATTAGATCTAGAACGTCATTTTGTTATAGAACCTGTAAATACAGTAGAAGAGGAATGATTCATTTTTTGTACGTTGTCTGTTATTTGTTGCATGTTTTTCCCTTTATCCAAAAGAACAGAAATTGCAATGATTCACCCATAATTTCAATGTAAAAATTGCATTTTTCCGAGGAAATTGTAGTTTCTGGCTATTGGCCACAGTTCTTCAACTATTAAGTCACTATTGTGCCAAGCTTTCTCAATGAAAAAGAAAAATCCCACAATCTACCAAAGAAATAATATTTATGGGATAATTGTGGCTTTTGGCCTTTAGCCACAGTTTGGCAATGATTTAGCCACAATCGTGCCAAATTTTCCCAATAAAAGAAAATCCCACAATTTACCAAGAAAATAATTTCTACGCGGGGTATTTCGGATCCGTGAGTTATATAAGATTTTTTATATGTTTGGTACCTGTAATTCATCAAGCTTATTTGTAATCGAATTCCAGCACTTTTTAAAATATTCACTCTGGATGCGATAGCTACAATAATTGATTTGATAACCCGATGTTTTGATTCAAATCTCAAAGCAGATACTTTAACTAAAGGTCCATTCTGTCTTTTCAATCTCATATAGTGAAGTAAATTGTGGAATTTAAATTTTAGCGGTCCAAATAATTCCAACCACAATGTATGATGATCTCTAACAAATACTTCAAGCTGCATAAGATCTGAGTTTCTAATTTCAGGAGCTGTAATAATATTCACAATATCTCTCAGATTTCTGTATAATGCCCAATACTCGCAATTTTGAGGAATTAAATAACGTAAAATAAACGTATTTTACGGAATTAAGGGCTTAAAAAATACCGTAGCACCACAAAGTATCGCATCATTTACTAACATTTTAGATGAAATAGTTATTGCCTAAGCATAGATAGTTTTATCTTCAATGATTTGAAAATGTTCCAAATATGTTGTGGACATGCATAACTATAATTGATGTGCAAACAGAATATGACGAATGGTTGTGGCTTCTGAATGCCTTTTACTTTGTAGAAATTTTGTTTCTCAATTACAAATGCTTCCAAATCTTTTTCGTCTTGAAATGGAGCCTATAATGAAAATATGTGTATGATATAAACAAATTTATACCGAAAATTATAATAGTTAGGATTACTGGTTACCTTTACGTGTTGAACGAATGACGTCAATATTTCAGATTGATGTGGTTTCCACTGTAGATGTTTAGCAGCCTCAAATGAATACCTGATGAGTTGAGGCAAGGTCATAAATGCTAATGCATTAATGTGGTCTACAAGTAGAAATACAGAGTTAAGCATATTTCAATCTCAATCAGTCGCATCTTAAAATATGTACTTTATTTACCTCCATTTTTCTCTGATGTATCAGTATTGGTACTTTCGAAAGAAGATCTTTTACCAAATTTTATCTGTGTTTTCTGCTGTTCAGCAGCTATTATAACTTTTGGAGCAATTTCAGGCCATTGTTTGATCAATCTATCCGAAACATCAGTTGTTCCATATTTCCCATTCGTAGAAGGCACGTAATCGTTTAAAATATGTTGAAAATTGAGTTGAATCTGTAATATTTACAATAATTAAGATTAATTGGAAATAGGATGCATAGAAAAATAAAAGTTAGGCAAATCCGAAATAGATTTGAAAAATAAATCATAACTTGATTTGTGAAATTTGAAAAGTAAATCCATATCTCTCTTGGTGTTGGTTGTAATTCTATTCATTCATATTCAGCTCAGTCATAAGTAACATCGAAAGTAGAAACTGTGTCAATTTTTACAATAGAATGCGATCTGAAATAAATAGAGCATTGGAATAGTGCATGAACTATATAAATTAAATTCAATGAAATTTGATAAAATTGAAGATGAATCCAATCATCTGTAAAGGAATGAAAAAGTAGCCAGAGAAGTTGTACCTCTAACCTGTACTTTTTCGAACTATTTTACTTGGTCATTATAACTTGTTGGAATTTTAGCTTTTCTTTCCATTATGTAGTACCATTGAGCTGAACTAAGAAGAAATAATATTAAAACAACATTTACGTATGTACGTTCAGTATTTGTGAGTGAATATGATTGAGTTATTGAAGTTTTTCATTACAATGGATTGTAATGTATTTGGTCCCCACGCTTAAGACACAACTGTGATATTGCATAGAACACACTTTTGCCAAATCAGTAAAGACTATTTCAATTGTAATCAAACTATAATTGAGAAACTTAGCTATCGTATACAGTTCACATGTTTAAATGTATACGAAAGATGATTGCAGAGTAAGCTCTGCCGCATAGACTGTTTTATAAATATGATAATTTACTTGTTATTGTACACTTCAGTATACTATAGTAGAGTTGGTTACTTGAAGATTGAATCATCACAGTTGTAATAGTTTTGACTGACTCAACAAAAGTATTATCAATGAAGTATCACTTTTTTGCCAAGTATCCAGAGAATAACCTACACTAGACTAGACCTAGATTCAACACGCATAAGAACACTTACCAATTCAGTACCAAGATTACTTTTTAGAACTGGAAACTTTTCTATGACTTCTGAAAAAGACAAGCCCTTGTAGATGATTTTATGGCGTAGTCCTGAAGAAAGTTTCCACGTACTAATAATCAGGTTCTTGTCTAGTTTACTTATATCCAAGCTGTATAAGCATTTCAAATCTATTTCAATATTCACGTTCTCTGAAATTACAATAAATTCCCATTGTACACCTTAATTGTATGTAACGTTAAAGAATATCATGATAAATCAATATATAACTACTGATGTAATCAGATAAATGATTTACGTTTTTTCAGTTTGGTGGACACAACTATTTTGTTCCTGAGTCCAGAATGTGTGAGCTTATCTTTGTATGCGTCGTAAGCTCTGATTAAAAACCCTGATGCCTTAACTCTGTGAGTTATTTTATCGATTGTGACAGTCTCTCCAGGATTGTAATATATTTCTCGGGTTTTCTCATTAGGAAACAATAATAGAATTGAATCCACTATTTCAGAGAACGTTGCTGGGCTGATTCTGTAAAAGTCAATACGTTATCAGTCAGAAAATATGTTTTTTATTCAATTTTTTACATTTCTATGTAAATAATATTTTGAAGTCAAAGTCTATGTCAAATAATAAAACAATTGATAATATTAAAAGGCCATATTTTTAACTGAATGAAAAGATAATAAGTCTATCTTACACAAAGGGATCTGTAGTACTGATAGTTCCATGCAACTCGTTGTCAATAATTATACGAGCCAAGTCCTTGTGGACTATTTCGTTATTAGAAATGTAGTTATATAAAATATTTTTGCCATCAAGAGTTCTCAGTAGAAGTTGGTACAGGGGTCTAGACTTCTGAACTGTAAAATTTGAACTCAAAGTTATAGCAGGTGCTAGTTTCAATTTTAATATACGTCTCAAAATCAAATATTTACATGCTGTGTAAGCCGAATCAATTAATTTGAATTTTTGATCCAATGTTATTTCTGATGTATTAGTTTCATTACAGGTATCATTTGATTTATTAATGTTATTTGTTGACTGTGTATTAATGTTCTCTTTGTCAGAACTTGCTTGCTGAACGTTTGTGAGTTTTTGTTTTTTAAAAGTCTCTGTAATGAATTTATCAATGAATAGTTGTCTATCGTCTATTGTATCAGGAATTATTTTTTTTATATCTGCAACTGTCATTTTTTGAAAAGTAATAAAATCAACAGCATGCACTGTAATAAAAAGAGAATCAAACCGTTAGTATAAACAACATGGAAAAACGAGACCAATAGGTTAGTTTTTAACAATATATAATTTCAATTAATATTCTCTTACACTCGAATATGCAGGTTAGCTTCTCATAACCCCAATCTTTGAGGACTCTCTTTATCTCCTTGTCCAGCATTTATACTGCATGCAGCTCAGTCGTAGAATATTTACCCTCAATAATTTTTCGATACACTTGATGGAGGTTGTGCACGATCACTAATTATTATATATTTGTATGAAAACACGGCGTCCGGGGGCTGGAAAACAACTTCCGTGCTACAACGGCGTCCGCAAGTCAAAGTTGCTTCATCACGATCACGGTATCACGATTCAGGAATCAGGTCCATAAAATCTGGCCCCCGGTGTCATAAAAAGAAGCTCCACGAACTATAAAAATATGGTACAGTCGTGGAGTCTACAATTGAGAGAAGCTGATGCGAAAAAACTTGGGTCCGGTACGCCATCTGATGGCACTGGGGTCGTGCATTCATGCCCCACCACCATACTTCTACACCGATCACTTCTCTCCGTGTATATTCAAATACTTCCTCTCATTCTCCATGGTTTTACCATAAACTGCATTATTCATGCGTTTGAAGAAATTCTTTTCAAACTCATTAGCAGCTGATTATCTTTTCTGTGTATTATAGTTGATGTATGACTTCAACCATTGACTCTGCGTAAACTTCAACACTCTATGTATTTCTTTAACTTTAAATCGTAATTGAACTGCTTGTTTGAATAAACGATAGTGTAAAACATATCGTTCTTTATCGTCCAAAGTAGTTAATAATTTTTTCTGCTTAGTGCCTGGAGGAGCTTTGTGTTCCGGGAGAAGAGGTATACCCTCCCTGTCGAAAATAACGGGCCTGGATTCCAGGTGGATTTAGACTGGATTCCAGGTGGATTTGAGCTGGATTCCAGGTGGATTCAGCCTGGATTCCAGGTAGATTCAGCCTGGATTCCAGGTGGTTTGGGCTGGATTCCAGGTGGATTTGAAGATTCAACCAGAGAGGTCCTGGGGATAATATCCGGGTGGATTTTGGGAAAATCCAGGTGGATTTTGAGAATATCCAGATGGATTTCGGAAGAATCCAGGTGGATTTCAAGGATCAACGAGCCAGGTCCTGGGAATAATCCTGATGGATTTTGGGATGATCCAGGAGGATTTTTGGGATGAACGAGCCAGGTCCTGAAAACAATCCGGCTGGATTTTGGGACAATCCAGATGGATTTTGAAGAAATCCAGGTGGATTCCGGTAGAATCCAGGTGGATTTTTGGGATGAACGAGCCAAGCCCTGGGAACAATCCGGCTGGACTTTGGGATAATCCAGGTGGATTTTGAGAATATCCAGATGGATTTCGGAAGAATCCAGGTGGATTTCAAGGATCAACGAGCCAGGTCCTGGGAATAATCCTGATGGATTTTGGGATGATCCAGGTGGATTTTTGGGATGAACGAGCCAGGTCCTGGAAATAATCCGGCTGGATTTTGGGACAACCCAGGTGGATTTTCATGATCAACGAGCCAGGCCCTGGGAATAATCCGGCTGGATTTTGGGACAATCCAGGTGAATTTTGAAGAAATCCAGGTGAATTCCGGAAGAATCCAGGTGGATTTTCAGGATCGACGCGCCAGGCCATGGGAATGATCCGGCTGGATTTTGGGTAATCCAGGTGGATTCTGGGATAATCCAGGTGGATTTCGAGAGAATCCAGGTGGATTTTTGGGATGAACGAGCCAAACCCTGGGAACAATCCGGCTGGATTTTGGGATGATCCAGGTGGATTTTGAGAATATCCAGATGGATTTCGGAAGAATCCAGGTGGATTTCAAGGATCAACGAGCCAGGTCCTGGGAATAACCCGGATGGATTTTGGGATGATCCAGGTGGATTCTGGGATAATCCAGGTGGATTTTGAGAATATCCAGATGGATTTCGGAAGAATCCAGGTGGATTTCGAGGATCAACGAGCCAGGTCCTGGGAATAATCCTGATGGATTTTGGGATGATCCAGGTGGATTTTTGGGATGAACGAGCCAGGTCCTGAAAATAATCCGGCTGGATTTTGGGACAATCCAGGTGGATTTTCAGGATCAACGTGCCAGGCCCTGGGAATAATCCGGCTGGGTTTTGGGATAATCCAGGTGGATTTTGAGAATATCCAGATGGATTTCGGAAGAATCCAGGTGGATTTCAAGGATCAACGAGCCAGGTCCTGGGAATAATCCTGATGGATTTTGGGATGATCCAGGTGGATTTTCGGGATGAACGAGCCAGGTCCTGAAAATAATCCGGCTGGATTTTGGGACAATCCAGGTGGATTTTGAAGGATTCCAGGTGGATTTTGAAGAAATCCAGGTGGATTCCGGAAGAATCCAGGCGGATTTTCAGGATCAACGAGCCAGGCCCTGGGAATAATGCGGCTGGATTTTGGGACAATCCAGGTGGATTTTGAAGAAATCTGGGTGGATTCCGGAAGAATCCAGGTGAATTTTCAGGATCGACGCGCCAGTCCATGGGAATGATCCGGCTGGATTTTGGGTAATCCAGGTGGATTCTCGGATAATCCAGGTGGATTTTGAGAATATCCAGATGGATTTCGGAAGAATCCAGGTGGATTTCGAGGATCAACGAGCCAGGTCCTGGGAATAATCCTGATGGATTTTGGGATGATCCAGGTGAATTTCCGGGATGAACGAGCCAGGTCCTGAAAATAATCCAGCTGGATTTTGGGACAATCCAGGTGGATTTTGGGATGATCCAGGTGGATTTTCGGGATGAACGAGCCAGGTCCTGAAAATAATCCGGCTGGATTTTGGGATAATCCAGGTGGATTTTGAGAATATCCAGATGGATTTCCTAAGAATCCAGGTGGATTTCGAGGATCAACGAGCCAGGTCCTGGGAATAATCCTGATGGATTTTCGGGATGAACGAGCCAGGTCCTGAAAATAATCCGCCTGGATTTTGGGACAATCCAGGTGGATTTCAAGGATCAACGAGCCAGGTCCTGGGAATAATCTTGATGGATTTCGGGATGATCCAGGTGGATTTTTGGGATGAACGAGCCAAGTCCTGAAAATAATCCGGCTGGATTTTGGGACAATCCAGGTGGATTTTCAGGATCAACGAGCCATGCCCTGGGAATAATCCGGCTGGATTTTGGGACAATCCAAGTGGATTTTGAAGAAGTCCAGGTGGATTCCGGAAGAATCCAGGTGGATTTTCAGGATCGACGCGCCAGGCCATGGGAATGATCCGGCTGGATTTTGGGTAATCCAGGTGGATTCTGGGATAATCCAGGTGGATTTCGAGAGAATCCAGGTGGATTTCAAGGATCAACGAGCCAGGTCCTGGGAATAATCTTGATGGATTTTGGGATGATCCAGGTGGATTTTTGGGATGAACGAGCCAGTTCCTGAAAATAATCCGGCTGGATTTTGGGACAATCCAAGTGGATTTTCGGAATGAACGAGCCAGGTCTTGGGAATAATCCTGATGGATTTTGGGATGATCCAGGTGGATTTTGAGAATATCCAGATGGATTCCGGAAGAATCCAGGTGGATTTTTGGGATAGACGCGCTAGGCCATGGGAATGATCCGGCTGGATTTTGTGATAATCCAGGTGGATTCTGAGATAATCCAGGTGGATTTCGAGAGAATCCAGGTCGATTTTTTGGATGAACGATTCAAATCCTGGAAATAATCTGGCTGGATTTTGGGACAATCCAGGTGGATTTTGAAGAAATCCAGGTGGATTCCGGAAGAATCCAGGTGGATTATCAGGATCAACGAGCCAGGCCCTGGGAATAATCCAGGTGGATTTTGAAGAAATCCAGGTGGATTCCGGAAGAATCCAGGTGGATTGTCAGGATCAACGAGCCAGGCCCTGGGAATAATCCGGCCGGATTTTGGGACAATCCAGGTGGATTTTGGAGAAGTCCAGGTGGATTCCGGAAGAATCCAGGTGGATTTTCAGGATCGACGCGCCAGGCCATGGGAATGATCCGGCTGGATTTTGGGTAATCCAGGTGGATTCTGGGATAATCCAGGTGGATTTTGAGAATATCCAGATGGATTCCGGAAGAATCCAGGTGGATTTCGAGGATCAACGAGCCAGGCCCTGGGAATAATCCGGCTGGATTTTGGGACAATCCAGGTGGATTTTTGGGATGAACGAGCCAGGTCCTGAAAATAATCCGGCTGGATTTTGGGACAATCCAGGTGGATTTTCAGGATCAACGAGCCAGGCCCTAGGAATAATCCGGCTGGATTTTGGGACAATCCAGGTGGATTTTGAAGAAGTCCGGGTGGATTCCGGAAGAATCCAGGTGGATTTTCAGGATCGACGCGCCAGGCCATGGGAATGATCCGGCTGGATTTTGGGTAATCCAGGCGGATTCTGGGATAATCCAGGTGGATTTCGAGAGAATCCAGGTGGATTTTTGGGATGAACGAGCCAGGCCCTGGGAACAATCCGGCTGGATTTTGGGATGATCCAGGTGGATTTTGCGATTATCCAGATGGATTTCGGAAGAATCCAGGTGGATTTCAAGGATCAACGAGCCAGGTCCTGGGAATAATCCTGATGGATTTTGGGATGATCCAGGTGGATTTTGAGAATATCCAGGTGGATTCCGGAAAAATCCAGGTGGATTTTTGGGATAGACGCGCTAGGCCATTGGAATGATCCGGCTGGATTTTGTGATAATCCAGGTGGATTCTGGGATAATCCAGGTGGATTCCGGAAGAATCCAGGTGGATTTTTGGGATCGGCGCGCTAGGCCATGGGAATGATCCGGCTGGATTTTGGGTATCCAGGTGGATTCTGGGATAATCCAGGTGGATTTCGAGAGAATCCAGATGGATTTTTGGAATGAACGAGCCAGGTCCTGAAAATAATCCGGCTGGATTTTGAAGAAATCTAGGTGGATTCCGGAAGAATCCAGGTGGATTTTCAGGATCAACGAGCCAGGCCCTGGGAATAATCCGGCGGGATTTCGGGATAATCCAGGTGGATTTTGAGAATATCCAGGTGGATTCCGGAAGAATCCAGGTGGATTTTTGGGATGAACGAGCCAGGTCCTGGGAACAATCCGGCTGGATTTTGGGTATCCAGGTGGATTCTGAGATATCCAGGTGGATTTCGAGAGAATCCAGATGGATTTTTGGAATGAACGAGCCAGGTCCTGAAAATAATCCAGCTGGATTTTGAGAAATCCAGATGGATTCCGGAAGAATCCAGGTGGATTTCAGGATCAACGAGCCAGGCCCTGGGAATAATCCTGATGGATTTTGGGATGATCCAGGTGGATTTTGAGAATATCCAGGTGGATTCTGGGATAATCCAGGTGGATTCCGGAAGAATCCAGGTGGATTTTTGGGATCGGCGCGCTAGGCCATGGGAATGATCCGGCTGGATTTTGGGTATCCAGGTGGATTCTGGGATAATCCAGGTGGATTTCGAGAGAATCCAGATGGATTTTTGGAATGAACGAGCCAGGTCCTGAAAATAATCCGGCTGGATTTTGAAGAAATCTAGGTGGATTCCGGAAGAATCCA
>JAJGXB010000577.1:0-10013 GCA_020882725.1 Aphelinus certus
AAAATCATTCGTCCACTCCTTGGAAAACATATTTTCCTACGTAAAAAATCCTCAGCTTTCGATTGAGACCATTAAAAAAAATATTAAAAATATACTTTTTGAGATATGCGATGTTTTATATTTTTTGGGGATGAAAATGGAAAATTTCCGGAAAACTAATTACACCGTTGGAAAGCTGAGAAAAAACTACATGGAAATGACCTATCGAATCATTTTCTCAGGGACATTTTGGCATCGTAAACACGAGTTGAAAACGGCATGTTTCGGCGCTCGCGCGCAGCGCTGGGGGGATTGAGGCGAAACGCCCCATATATGTCCTTGATTTATACTTGGGTGTGTTGCGGTAGTAATTTCATAACGTTTCGCGTGTACCCCTCGTGACGAATTCCAGCATCGAGGATACACACCGGGAAGATTAACGAAAAATTCCGAGCGATTGGTCGAGAATGAAAGATGGCGTACGACCGCATGGACATCATGACCCACGAAGGAACACTCGAGTCGATAAATCGCGATTTCCCCCCGGGAACCCGAAATCTATAATGAAAAGATTTTACAACGGGAGCTGACGCCTCCGACTGTGTTATTGACCCGCGCCATCCGGATCGGGCAGAATCGGGTCGGGGCACGTAGTCGCAAACCGCGCCGGGCCTGAAATAATAAGAAAGTAATAAAAAAAGTTGCAACGACTCGTGCAAGTTTGTGCTCGGAGGTTCGCGTTGCGCGTGCAGCTTCGCTATATCCCATCTGGGATTTTCGATACGAAAGTAGCGTGATTGGATTATTTAAACTTTGCCGCGTCAACTTCTTCTCCCGGAGCGAGATCTTTCTCCCCGGGCATCCGCCTCAGACAAGATCTTCCGGCCCTCCGTGCTGCTGTGGAAAAAGGATACTACTCTAGGTTGTCGCGACAAGCACACATAGCGGGGGTAGCGCCGCGCGCCCGTTCATCCGGTGCCCCGCTTGTTTTTACGATTTTTTTACCCAAATGCAACCGTTGCCTGCGTTCTCGCGCCTGGCTCTATATATACGCGCGCGAAACACACCCTTTGACTCGAGACTCGACGCTACGCTTCTGTCATTATTGTTTTGACGCACACACACACACACACGAGCCAGCGAGTTTGCCCGCACTTTCAGTCACGCAGCTTTCCAAATCAATCAAAATATCGCCTGCGCTCTATTCGGAGAGACTCGACTCCTTCACCCGCGCCGCCGGCCGCCGGCGCAGGAGCAAAAAAAGGTATTACACGCTTGGACGCGCCGGCGCGCGACAACTTGTCATCGTGACTGATTTGACCGTCGAGTCGCGCAAACTCAATCGATTAGTTGCTCGAAAATCGTTAATCATCGAAGTTTGCGATTCGGTTCTACCAGTGACGTACGATTGGCCATTCGTATAGCGGCTAATGCATTTGCATTTTTAGTCAAGATTAATCAAACAACTTCCTTTCGCCTTCAGAGTATGTGTGGATTGATTTGGTGAATTCGTAATTTTTTATCAAAGTAAATTGGACAAATAGAGCAATTTACCTGTCGGTCATTAACCTCCCGGTGAGCCGTGTCGCGCGGCAAGAGAAGACGCAAACCCTTTGACCTGGGCAGTGGAGCGGAGCGACGGGGCACCCGATTCAGACTTTGGTGGCTTTCTTTCAAGCGGGGCACGCGCGCGAGCGAGCCAGCGTCGAATGAGCCGTGCGAGGGCTGTATAACCAGGGCGAATCCTTCCAAGAACCGGAAAAAAGTGAAGTGCCACGCGACGTTGCGAATCTCGAGCATGATCGGTCCGAGGGAGAGAGTTACGGCGGGTTGTGGGCCGGGCCACCGCGTGTGCAATGTTGCGAACTATTGTCTTAGGGCGAGCGGGCATCACCGCCGTAAAATTCAGCCTGCCGCACCGGCGATTTATTATTCGATTTTCACCGCCGCAGTTAAAATATATCCTCAGTCGATTGAGCCACGAGTAAGTGTATCCTTATTTGAAAAGTAATGACCTGTTAAGTAAAACCAGTCAACTCGGGATTTGATCGCAAGCAGCGCCGAGCAGAACTACGTTGAAGAAGCAAGTTAAAAATGAGTTAGGGTAGTCAGTTTTACAAGGATAGTGAGTTTTCAAACCTTATTTTCCGAAGTTGTAGAGAATATAAACGTAACTTTCGAAAGTATCGAGCACACAAAGGAGACAATCGTAGTTTGATTGGCTGCTAAAATATTTAGCCGTGAAATTTGAATGTATGTAGGTTAATGAATTTTTTCCTCATGAAATCCGCGAATATAATTGACAGACAGTGTTATACGATTCTCCTTGATGGAAGTGATTGTTTGAGTCATTTATATTCTGGAAATATAATCACGAATAAAAAGTAGAAAATATAAGATAGAAAATCAATAATCATTTCTCACAGGATAGAGTAAATAGGACAAAATGTCCAACAAAACGCCAAAATATCAGAAATTTGAGTTTGCAAATAAAACCATTTCAAGATATTTCTAAAAAAAGTCATTTTTCTTTTTCAAATAAATCAAACGAACTCTATGGGTGGGTAAAGAGTTGTATTCCAAAGGCAAAAAGTTGTTCATAGAGAGCACGGTGTATTGTACTTTCAACAGCTACTCCGCGTTGGCGATCGAGTCTGACAGACACCGAGTCTATATCCTGTGAGAGTTAAAATATCGCGCGCGGAAAAGTCGCGCGCATGAATATAGCTGGATACCCGCTAACAAGCCGACTCCCAAATCGGGCTCACTCTGTCTCTCTTATACCTTCTCGCGGAGAGCTCGATAAATTTTTCAAAATCGCGATCTCTCCGGCGGATCATCGGAAGCAATTATTTCCCGGCTCGGGCCGCGTCGTGGCGTAAATCACCCTGCCAAAACGGCTTTTCCGTTTTCTCCTACACACATACACGTATGGCAGCGCGGCGGCCGATAAGCCAGGCGTGTAAACGCGAGTGTCAGGCGTGTTCTCCGCGGCTTGTTCTGGCTCTTTCCCTCTCGGTGGGCAACTTATTCGTAACGGCACTTTCGTCAATCGATCGAAAGGCTATGCGTTCGCTGGGGGAACGCTCCACGAGGGACATGAGAAGGAGCCGCGCGGGCCACAGGTGTGTGGTGGTTGTGCAGCGGCCAATATCGAAATTGGACATTTTCGAGTTTCTCGAGACTTTTTTTGTCCTCCCTGTCGTCGGGCTTCCATAGCGGATCGAGGCTTAGCGATAGAACGCAATGACCGCACACCTGTATAGTTGTACCGGCTATAAATATACGCAAGCGCGCGTTATTTTATGTTATTTTTGCAAGTGTACGTAATGAAAGAATGGCCTATTATCCGCCGTGTTTATATACGTACGAGGAATTTAACGGGAACAGCACTTGATTGTCGTGGAATAATTTTCGAGATATTACATACGTCAAGTTAATTAAGAAATCGAACGTATTACCGATTCCCGAACGAACTCTTCACAGTTACGTCATATCCAAGACTTTTCCAACAATATTGTGATAAACATTTATTGCGCAACAACCCAAATTGTTAGATTATTTTAAACAAGCCCGGAACGATTCACTCGGATTACCTCGCTCAATCGAATGAAAATTATTCTAATATACTATTCTGTATCGGATTTACTCTGGTTGAATCTCAATTATTAATAAATTTGACGTTCGAATGAAATATCGAGTGAAATTTTTCGATGTATATCACCCTAGATCGGATTGAATTAAAATTATGCTAGATTATACCTACTCCGCAGCATTAAATATTGAAGATGAAGCCGCTCGTATATATACGCGTATACGCGAGGGCTCAAAAACTACCCAAGGCCAAAGGAAACTAAGTTTTTTTATTGACTTTCTTGCCTGAGAGAGTAAATCAAGCTTTGTGATGGAAAACTGGTTTCTTGAAAAAAGCGATCTAAGTCGCTCACTCGCACCAAATTAGAAAAAGTACAGCAAGAAAAGTTTCCTTCTCGGAAACTACGGAACTCGTCGGACAACAAGCTACAGTCATAATTGACATAGAAATAAAAACAATCTTATGAATTTCCTTATTTCACAAATTTATTCATATCAGTTGGGTGGAGGAGAAATTCCAAGAAAGGAAAACCCATTGAAAACATTTATCAATTGACGTAACATGTGAGAACAGAAGAGAATTTTCCTAAATTTATATCCTGACTTCTTTTCATTCAACAACTCTAGATTGTCACAATTGAAGAAATAGTAACGTCGTCTGTCATTTGCTACTCACGAGAACACGAATGGGTGAACAAAAGTTTCTCAATAATCGCCGTTGGTGAAAGAAATTTAGTAATAATGACAGAATCTCTTTCTCGATCGGTCACGTCCTCGCGAATTATTTAATTTGAATTATTCATGTAAATGATTGTATTCTAAAAATTGTCGCGCTCGATATCATGTGATTTCGTTAGGCCCTCGAAGTGTAACTGGTGTATACGCTTCAGAGATTTAATTTTTTTTCGTATTCAAAGGAATAAGCAATCAAAATGCGCATCAGTATCCTCTGCTATATGTTAGTCTTCCTTCGATCCCCTGCAAATATGTTATTCGGATGAAATCTCGGAAAAAAAACAAACATTAAAAACGCAAAAATCGCTCGCTCGAAGCTCAAGTATTACATTACCAAATACGGAAGACGATCAGAAGATGCAATTGGAAATGAGAAATGGCCGAGTGTCGACGGTCGTCGATCAACGCGTTCACATATATACATACATACCCATCCTCGCGACATCACACAAAAGGGGCCGCTAACTTTCTCCAGCTCGCGGGCGCGGCTTTTTTTCGCCTCCTCCGCGCATCGGCTCTCTTGTCTCGGCGGCCGATCTTTCTCTCATAGAGCCGCGAATCGTCGCGGATCAGCGGGCCTTTGTTGCCGCGCGCGCACACCTTATGCAACCAGAGGATTGTTCTGCCGCGATATGTAGAAGGTGGATGCGGTAGAGCCTTGCGGGGGTTGGCCGATTCATGAGCCGACGATGATTGCGAAACGCGATCGAACTCATCCTCGGCTCATTATTAGGTAGTTCCGAAAAAACGGCCGGGAGGTGTCTCTACTGTCAGCAAAGCTTACTAATACATAAGCGATATGTCTATGTGCGTCCGTGTGCGCAAGTCGGTTGAGCAGATGACGTTCGAGCTTTCGTACGCTGGCTCTGCGAAATTTGTTTTTTTCTAAGGAATGACTATAGATTCGGAAATATTCAAGATGAATTACGCGTGAGCCTTCGAATCGCATTGTTTCCTGAACACGAGAGATCTTCGATCTACAAAAGTCGTTAGAAAAATAACAAAAAGAGAACATCTTATCTTTTTGACACGAGATTTATGATAATTTGAAAACGTTGAAAACCTGGAACTATGGACTCTCAATCAAAATTAATATGTAATAAGTGTAGTAGCGACTATTACTGCAGCTATATACTGTGGCAACGATTCATCATTGCCTTAACCAATTATTATTTTTTTTTTGTCGTAAATATTATTGCTGCGAATCAACTTGTTGGCGTGAATTATTCTCTTTCCGGCCGAAGGTTCCAAGAAAAATAGAAATATATCAACATTTATCGTGATTTTTGTGAGTTTGTTATTGAAATGTTAAAATCGTATAGTATCGTATTGATACGTGATTGTTTAATTTCGATTTGAAATAACTTCATACTTGGACTGTAGAGCGTGCCATCATATGGAAAAAACATTTGTGTAAAATAATTGAAACAATTACAATACCAATTTCGTTTTGACACTTCACAAATTATCGCGCGCCACGTTATATAATTTATAGCAAAAGTAGTGGGGGGCTTCAGAAGGAAGTATACGAGCAGTCTATTCAGAGAAGTTACATTATTTACGCACGTGACTAAGAAGCGCAGCAACATATTAACAGTATAAAAACGAGCACGCGGCGCTTATCGAACTCAGTCCAATGGCAGCTTAAGTGTGATTGTGAATCTCTGCTCAGTGAATAAATTCAACATGAAGCTCTCTATTGCTCTTGTTGCAGCCCTTTGCATCGTCGGAGTTTACTCGGTAAATACTCGTTAATGCAACGTTTTTGGTGCTGCTATACCAAGAACACTATATCCATTTATCGCACCGTCTGGATGCTGATGATTTGAACGTGGGATATCATTGCAAGGACAAATCTTTCGAAAAGTTACATAGCCTGTTATTCTTTTTTCGTACCATGGTATAAGTCACACTTAATTCTAAACGCTTTGTCAAAAAATTAGTAAAATAAAAAATAGTTTTCAAAACTGCTTATGAACAAATCTCACAAGGAGTGCTAACAGTATCCAATATTCACCTATTTTGTTGAAACTTTTTGAAACTACTTTCTAAAAAGCTTACATAGAAAAATCACTGTATGAAGGTGGATGAAAAATCCACTTGCTCCTAGTCGATTCACGACAGTCATCCAAATAGTCCGATGTTTGTAATCCAAAAAAGCCACGCATTTTAGCTATAAAATTAGTAATACGGACTAGCTTTTATCTAAAATTTTACATCATGCAAAAAATACTCACAATAAATAATGGTCAAGTGATATTAGAATACATTGTTATATATTGGCAACAATTATTCAACGAGCGATTTTATTATGTATTTTTATTGAACAATCAGCCATGGTCGATATTTTTAATCTAGGCTTATTGCTACTAATTAACTATACTCTTAGCTTCTTGAAAAATGTACTAAAAATAATTCAAAATTATTAGACTGCATTCACACCAGGGTATGAATGTAACGCAAGGAGCTATTCACTTCGAAATCACTCGGATATTTTTCGATTTTTCGTGATGTTTTTTGATTTTCAATTAACGTAGTTGAATTTGAAAAACTTCCAAATGCTACAGAAAACGAAAAGATTAAATTAAATAGAGGAGATTAAAGAATAAATGATACATTTTTTCCTCAGCACATGACCGATGAACACAGGGCAAATTATTTTTGGTGGCCGCGACACATTCGGAATTCGAGAGATTGTACACGGTGGATTTTATCGGGAACGAGTTGATTCGCGAAGTAATAGCATGCGCGTAATTCGTCGCCGCGTAGATACTACTGTTTGAGCTGGGCAAAAAGAAAATAGTTTATTTGGGAGGAAGGCCAAATACTCGCGCGGTATTTTACTCGGCAAGAGATGATTGACACTCGTTCCGAACAGAGGGAGAGAGAAACGCCGGGGATCGCGGGACATGCTTTTAAATTTAAAACCCTATACTTAAGCGTCCCAAACGCGACTCGCGCGAATTAGTTCGTTTTACTTCGAGTTCGAGTACCATATAATTTCGTCGAGTTGGCAACTCTCTCTCTCCCTTTTTAATAAAGTAATCCATCTCGCGGCTCGATCTCCAAGTTTGCCATTCGTTGCTGCTGCCGCGGATACGTCTTATCTCCCATATAATATAAGGTCTTGAATAATATCGCAATGATACTCGCGGGGGCTCGGGTAAGGAATGGCAGCGCGGGATTTAACAATTTGGGCTAATTAACAATTAGAGGCAAATGTTCCGTTCGATATGGGAAAACGTATCCGCTATGGTTTATCAAGCTTGTATGAATATTCATAATTGAGATGTTAGTCGGGCGCGAGTGTGGGGGGTGTAATCCAATAGAAAACTCGAGCTGGCTGGCTGGCTGGCGCGCGGGGCGTGAGCCAAGAGAGCTGAGCACGTGCACTGGGCCGCTGTGGGCCCGGGCCCCAACAAGCAGTTATTAGCCCCTGACGTTGATACATCCGAGCTTTGAGGCCGGCTGCGCGCGCGCGCGCCAGCAACCCGGCCCGGCCCCTTACCTGTGTTTCACGCTATTTCAAGTACTTATGGGGGGTGGCAAACACGTACCACCGGATGATTTGTTAGGGTCATTCGCGCCGCCGCCGCACCGCCAAGCCGCCGTACTGCGATTGTTACGAGCCTGTATGTTTGTCAGAGCGCAGCTTCTACAGATTAATTACTCCTCGCTTTCGTGCCAATACGCCAATGGGGTACGTGAAAAAATTCGTCCACCGAACTCGTTCTCCGAGCCGAGTAGCTGTAAACGACTCGTCTCAACAGTTGGGACCACAGCTAGCACTCGGGTGTCCAATTTCAATGTGACTTTTAGGGATGAATTCATATATATCCAAACAGTTGATATTTGCAGTCGTTTATCAGCTGACGTTGCGATTTGTCTGAAGTATTAATCGATCAGTGTTTTTACACCATAATTAAGCGTAATTCATATGCGTATAAATATATGTGAATTCTCAATACCGCGAAGATACGACAATGTCTCGGGGGAATATCAAACTATTGATCGCAGATACAACCATGAAGCACTTATAAAAGTTTCATCTTTTTAGATATCCCTCGAGAAATCCCAATTGTATAGATCTATTCGAATAATAGTTGTAATTTTATTTTAATTCACACAATTGACCTCGAGCGGGCAATTATTGTTATTATTCACACGTCTCGCGCCTCGCTGCCGCAGCCCTGGTGAGCTATGTACTTATTAAAGTAATTTAGAAAGAAGAGGAAAAAAAGCTGGCTCGTTCGCGCGCGTTATCTCGCCTATGCACGTCACTCAATTTCGCCTAAGTGAAATTAACCGCATGTGAGCTCCCCATTCGACATGTAAGTGTATGTACACTGGGAAAAACGATTTGCATTGCCCCAAGAGGATCGTAGTTTTGGGTCAATCCTTTTGCGGCGAGAGTAATTCCTCTTGAGTCAAGAGGGGAATAATATTGCCTTAAACCCCGTGTTATTCGTTGTAAGAGGATTTTCCGTTCGAACAATCCTCGTGCTGCAAGAGGATTTCATTTCGAGGCAAAAGGATTTTTCACTTCCATGTACAACTTGTATCGACAAGTAAGTAGACCTGTGTAGAGTTAATGCCTGTGCATCTGTGACTCGTCTAACTGCATCGTATCCCTCTGAGGTTCATTGATAGCAGTCGATATGTGCTTATTTGAAGGGAAATGTTTAAATGAGAAATCAACCAAGCTTGCCGAGACAGGCGTCGCGCGTCAGTTTACTGCCAGCGTCAGTAGCAGCGAGTTCGTGCTCCGTTACAATCCAAACAGTAGCTCAATTTAAAGACTTAACAGGTGAGTCGGTCTTCATTTTCGGTCTCTAGAAGGGCGTAGAGTCATAATTTATAATTATTTACAACCCAATTGTTACCAAAAGTAAGGATCGTGTGATGAAATCTCGTGAATTGATATTATAAGTTATGTGTAGCTGCTGCATACATACAGTCACGTTAATTATCTAACTTCTAATGAATTCAATATTGCAAATGACGATCATGAAGCCCTTTTGGTAACATATAGCATATCGTGTAAACGTTTTTAAATCTGCAATAACTACATTTCACAATAATTATTCCTGCTCAGGGAATTTCTCGTGATTCAAGAGGAAGTTCCTCTTGGGTCAAGAGGAATTTTTCTGTACAACTCTCAACAGTAATTTTTCATTGGGAGGAAATGATTGTTTGCCAATGACGTTGGTTTTGATGTGCTGCTTCTTTTATTACGGAAAAAGGTTTAACCCATTAGCGCCTGAACGGACACTTTTCGATGCCAGAGTTGAGAGACTCACTGTAAGATGCATTTGATCGGAAAAAAATCTGGAACCACAGTTTCCTATGGTTCAAAAAGTGTTCTTTCGAATGGTGGTGGTTAGAAAATCCAAAAATGAGTTTTTGTACAAAAACTAGCAGTTTAAAAAAAAAATTCCGAAATTTTGTGGTAAAATTTTTTTTGTGAGGAAATTTTTTCAGCCTTTGCATTTTTTCACATACTAAAAACTAATGAATATCGCGTCCATGGGTCCTTAGCTAAATGTAAGTATTCTTACATAATCAAAAAAAATTTTTTATAAAGCCAAAATGGCGACCGGAAGAAAAAATCGTAGTTTCAAACTTCAGCAATTTTTTTCTCGAAAACTATGGACTTAATCGAAAAATTTTTTAGTACAAAAAAGTCTTAGAATTAGTCAAAGAAT
>JAJGXB010000586.1:9144-26320 GCA_020882725.1 Aphelinus certus
TTTTTGGAAGATTAATACGACTGAGTGACTCGTGACTGGATTTTATCCTTATGTGTAAACTTCATTAGTTGATTTTAAACCGCTGAGATACTTTCTTACTTTGCAATTCTCCGAGATACGTCCTTACTTTGCGCTCGCCCGAGATACGTCCTTACTTTGCGCTCACGCGAGATACGTCCTTACTTTGCGCTCACGCGAGATACGTCCTTATTTTCCCGCGCTCCGGCGTTCCGGGAGATACGTCCTTATTATTCTGACTCCCGAGATACGTCCTTATGAATAGGGAGGGTCGATATATGAAACACGATTAGCAAGTGTGACTGATCGTGCGCTTATCAATGCATCAGTAGATCCACGCGTTGACGAGATATATATATATACACGTACCTACGTATCAGTTCACATTTCCTTGGCGTGTACCACTCGACAACTCAGCGGCTAGACAAAAGGAGCCAGCTAAACGGCCGTTACGCCCTCGCGGCGCGAGAGGCGAAAAAAGCACGTTCAACAAGTGAAGAGCTGCTGGCGTCACACATGGTCGGAGAGAGAGAGAAGCTCTCCCGCTACGTTATCGCTTCCGCATGTTCAGCGTCTCGCGATATTGTCTCGCGTTTCTCGCCCCGCGGGGCGCATGGCTTTCATCGTCGCCCTTTTCCGGATCGCGCTTTTTTCGAAAAAAAAAAGCGTCTCGCCTCCCGTTTTTTTTCCTTTCCTCTCCCCCCTCCTCTCGATGTACGCGCGCGTCGGACACCGGCGGGAAATTGGCCCCGGATCGGGTTCCCCGCATCCGGTTTTCACGTGGATCTGGAAATTCCGTTGCGCGCGCGCGCTTTTTTGTCGATGCCGTCTCCTTCTCCTTCTTCTTCTTCTTCTTTTTTTTCTTCTTCGCCCCCGCGTGCTTTCTTTTCGAGGGCCGAGGGATGATGAGTGTCAAAGAGTTTTGAGGTCGGCCCGCGGCAGTTGGGCAAACAAGTTTTTCAGTATATTTTTAACGGGGATCGCCGGTTTTTCTCGTCCAACTCGTGCGCGCACCGATGAGGAATTAATTTATCCGTGCGCCGCACGCGCCCAAGAAAAGGTGGTTTGGTTTATCCAGATTAGTAGAAAACAGGGGATTGACGGATTAACAGATACGTTACATTTGTACTCTCTAAATTAAAAATAGTGAAGTACTAAATCATCGATTAAATTTGCATAACTGATGAATGACTGTGAACATTCACTGAATGAATAGTAAATTGATTTTGGACAGTACATGTTTTTCACTAATAAATAGGGAAATTTCACTGAAGAATCAAAACTACTTATTCGTACATAAAATCGTTCGCTATATTGGTATTTAAAAAAAATTGTACTATTTGATGGAGGGAATATTCACTGTTAAATAGTCATTTTAACAATTTTAAATTCAAAGAGTACGGATTAGATTAGATCGTAATTAGAAGTAGTAAGTGTTGAAAGTTTAAATAATTATTGATTAGTAAAAATAGTCAAAAATCAGTAGATAATATTTACTCTTATAAACCGCGAATTTTTCCCCCCAAGTAGACACTAAAATATGACTGCAGTCTAAATTCAAAAAAGTAATAAACGACTAATAGTTCAACATGCACAACTAATAAAAATTGTAGATACTAACTAAAATTAGTAAATTCACTTGAATTACTAAAATATGAGTACAGTTATTTTTTTTTTCAATAAACATCTACTTCACCAGTTGTGCAATTCGTACTGTTAAATAGTAGTTTTTCACAATTTCAGATTTAGAGTGCGAGTATGTGCCCTCCACAGCTGGTCAATCATTCTGTCAATTTGTTTGCTTTAGAAGAGCAAACTTTTAAAGTAAAGCTTTAAAAATTATATTGAAGATATTATAATGTAAACGAGAGGATTGCTTTGAATTATCCTAGCTCTTCTACAGACTGTCTTGATACTTATCAACAAATTCAAATGTAAACCAACCCTTTGAATTCTGATTAGTATTATGTAGTTAGTGTCTATGGTTGGATCCACCTGAAAAAAAAAATTGGAAATGGGATATATTGTTGGAATAATTTATCACCTACCAATGCTGTTGGAAATATAACTAATCTGTAATGTGACACTAGTTTTTTTATTGAATAATAATAATGCACTTGTAACTTTCCATACATAGATACACAATATCGATGTCATACATCGAGAACCTATTAGCCTGAAGGGCATTGGCAGCATTTGTCGTGTTTGATCTTTCGCAAGAATAAGTGCACGTCCAAGCCATAGTCGCCAGGAGAAATCTTGAAACGAAGAGTGACAAATGTAGAGTCGGGACCGCCTGCCATGATGCTACTTTCTATGTTAGATTCCGCCGTTTTTAATACGTGGATCCTTGATATCCGGTAGTCTTTGCCCCATTTTGAAATGTCGAACGTCTGAGTATAGTCGAGTAATTGTCCTTCGGTATTACTCCTATGACTACCAACTTCTTTGTATTCATCACCCACACTATCTTGCCCAACGTTCAACACAGTAAGATATGGACCAGGTGGTGGTACACCGTGAACAACAATAATATTCGCATGGAGACTGAGTATCACAGCTGATATACAAATAATTGAAGTTGACATGGCTGTCTGAAAATAAGAGCATGTATTTTATTTCACTTTCATGATATCTTCAAGAGAAAATAAACATTTTCCGAGCAAACAACTATTAGAAGCTACAGGGCACTTAGATCTTCTCGATGGAAGAAGGATAAATTTACTATACCAGTTTGTTATATCATTGTATTATGGGCATTTAGAGGACTATTCCTATTTTTCCCTACAGGCATACCTGACTAGAACACAGTCAAATTATGCAATAATATTCAGGAAACTATACATTGTCCCACAATCGAATATTTGTTTGTGATAAGGTACAAAACCGATTTTTTTTTTATTCGAGTTGTACATGTTGCAACATAATCTAAATAAAATTAAAAGCTGCAAATATGTACTTGAATCAAAGAATCGCTTTTCCATTGTATAACCAATATGAGTGGACAAGCTTAACGACCGATTGAGAGCTCGCGGGAAATGATAAAATATCTGGGTACTTTTTAATCCTCGGAGTAAGCTTATAATTGCAAAAATAGTTTACTCACCTTGGCACTTCGAACCACTTCACTGCTTGAGAAGTGAATTAAAAATGGCGAATACAATCGATATAAAGTGAGGCTACTTACGTTACTCCTGACTATCAGTGAACAGGTGTATTGACACGTAGTCACAAGATCGTCGATTCGATATTTTGCAATATTTAAATGCTAATTCAATATTTTGATTTCAAGATAAGTGCAATTTATATATTTCATGGAAAATTATAACTTAAAAATACTCGACAAGTACTATGGATCCTTTAATCTAAAACTAAGATCTATATTGCTTTATTCATTATATGAGTAATCGTGTTCTCGACTGTTCATTGCAAAATTATCCAAACTACATTCATGCGCGCTTCGTGTGACTAATTATTTTACTATCCATATTTTATAATTTTGAATAATTTTGAATTTTGTATCGGTAGATTATCTATTCATAAGCACATTGAAATTTCTCAATGGAATATTCCTGCTATCAATCGAATTATCTTTTCCACGTAATATTCCAATTTTTATATGAGAATATCCTATTTGAATATTGATTGTCAATGCCAGAAACAATTATGAAAAAAAATCATGAAAATCCTTAAAAATTAATTAATTTATCTTCTGATTAGAGAACTAATCGAAGTTGATTTAAAATTTAATTTTAATTGCAGATGAGGTACTTTCGAATGTTTTCAAAGAAAAACAGCTCATATAAGCTTTTGGAATACAATTTATTTTTCGTTTTTCAATATACTAATGGTAAATTTTGGAGTAAACGAATAGAAAACGAATCTACTTATTGCAGATTGGAGTGATTTCTCGAACCGGTAATACAATGGAATTACTTTTTTCCTACCTTTATTAGTTAACGTTATGACTCATTAGATACTTGAACGTGTCATCAGATTATGCAGTGATATAAGATCAGTTGAAAATTGTAATAAATGAATACTTATATTTATTCTATTCTTTTATTTATTCCATTCGAAAGTTCAAATAATCTTCATTGGCATACTCAAACTATTTGCCATGATCTCGGTCGGCGGCGATGTTAATCTTTGAATTCTCGTGTACATACATTCACCTTAAAGTCGAAGTTCGTAGATTCAGAAATTAAAAAATCAAGTACAGTGTAGCTATACCCGATGCCCCCCCTGAATGATGTTACATCTTATGTTCGATTCGTAATGTTTGATGAACTGAAGACTTGTATCCTCGTAATATTGTGATTCTCGCCATGTTGATCGTCTCGTTGAAATGATATTATGATATGATATATCGACATTGCCCGTCAACTCAAGAGGTGTGTCACACGTGGCGGATACTACACTCTTCCCCATGTCCACCACAGTATTATCTGTGTTGTGAGCCTCGTGCAGATGCGGTCTTGAACAAGCTCTATTACTGAGATGCTAAAAACATATGACAACGAGTTTGCTGTTGCTATAATTAATCTATCGATATGATCTACATCCGCAATTGTTTAAATGTTGATTTTGATTGTTGACTCTCACTACATAGATACTCGTGCTTGACGTTCAGCCACTATCTCTTATTCCTTGGCATACTACTGTGACTCACTGATGGAGCTTGCTGATACCATTCAATTTACTCAGTGGACTGATTTTTGAGCAAACATACTGAGATCAAATTTCTTGCATGCATATAGCAGTGTTTTTTGAACCTGGTGATACAATTGAACTACACTCTTTCTTCCTACTTTTATAAGTTCATTTTATGACTTAACAAATGTTCACTCGTAAGTTTATTGTAAAATGAAACGTATCACACCCGTTAGTTCAATATTGTATCAAACCAACAATTTTTTTTTAATTCGAACATTGTGAAATTATTTAACGAAATGACATACACAGTATGTCACTTCGTTATTCGTGTTATTCGTCAATATATGATTCGTCGTGATCTCGTTAATCTCTTCTTCGTTGGCAGCGGTGTTAATTTTTGAATCTTCGTGTACATACATTAACCTTGAAGTCGAAGTTCGTAGGTTCAGGGATGAAAATTCCAAGTATACAGTAGTTATATCCAATGCCCCCAAGCATGATGGAACTTCTTATCTTCGATGCGTTTAGTTTTTTTTCTAATTGTAAGACTTGTATCCGCGTAATCTTGTGATTCTCGCCTCGGTATGTCATATTGATCATCTCGATGAAACTTTTTGGTTCAGCGACACTGCCCTTGAGCTCAAAAGGTGTGTCACACGTGTCGGGTACTACAATTGTCCCATTTGAGTTGTGAGCCTCGGGATTTGGTGCAGATGTTACCCTGAGCACCAAACTGCTTGTGAAAAGAGCGAGAGCCACTGCCAATGTGGCTGCGAAACTATGCGACTTGGACATGGCTGGCTAAAAATTGATTATCAAAGTTAATCTCACTGTAAATGTGAATCGGGTAGGAGAAATTCGAAAATAAATAATAGGAAGAATCAACAGGTGGGGATTCTCCGGATCACGACTACTTTCTTTTTCTACGCTAGGCTATATGAGTATTCATTATTCAGTGAATTATTCTTTCCGATACTTTAGAATTAATGTAATTCCCCGACCGCATAAAAATGACTTGTGGACGTCTGCTTAACGAGCCTAACGCCATACAGTCTAACATTTCGGTTTTCCAGAGATATTTTATGAATCATTTTCAATTTGTAGCATGAACAATATACGTATAAGCGTACAAGAAGGTATAAATAAATACATAAATTGTAAACTTGCATAAAATCGGATAAATTGACGAAGTAAGTATATCCGGGAAATTGAAACGATAGACTTTATGGCTGCAAGCGTAAGTTACTAGGGTAACCATGTCACAATGTTTTATCATGGTCAGTCCGGCCCAACCTTTGTGCAAATAGAATTGATTTCAAAGCTATATATACGCATTTAAAGAAGCCTGATCTCGCGGCTTCAAATAATTTCCTGTCCGGAGTGCGAAAACGAACTTTCAAATGAAGTAATCGGGGATTTTTCTGAATCGGCTAATGATTGTAACAGGAAGTTACTCACTTTGGTATCTCAGCTTATGCCACTTGTGAATTGAGAAGCGTTCTCGCGCCAGTCCATATATATATACAGTGATATGCCCCTACTATATACCTCTCTGTCGTCCCCAATCGAGTAACTGATTCAAAAAAATCGTCATCTATTTTTAGGCTCAACATTAATACTCATAAATATACTTCTGAAGGTAGAAGATTGAAATTTGATGACGTAAGTGACGAAACCTAATTACCAAGCTTTTTAAGTTCAAAAATATTATTCTAAAATTTTTTGATCTAAGAATCAATCAAATCTAGGTTTGAGAAAAGCAATACAAAAGCTTTTCATCAAATGATGTAATGTGAAATTATTCACGAATTCAAAACCGTGCTAATTATTTTCATTGGATTACTCTGTACTACAATAATAATCTATAACTTGAGAGCCAAAACTGTATTATAAGTCCCAGAGTACAAAATAGTATTTGAGAAATGTATCCCATTTTGAAAGTCAAAATTATGCGATTCCATACAATATATGCAATATATGAAAAACCGTTAGGGAGTATCACATTGACTTAAATAGGGAAATATCTTTTCTCTGAGACGTTCACAGCAATCTAAGGTAGTATTTCAAGCACAAGTTTACCTTAATCTTAATCTTGATTTTTATGGCCAATGTAACCTAATTATTAAAGTTCTTTCAGTGTAATCAGTATAGGAGCTTCACATTAATAACGGACGATTTACTAATCACAAGTCCATATCTCTCAGTTACTTTAGTATGCATGATATATTTTGAATTCTAATTCTATGCTTAAAATTAATTAATTACTCGGAAGATGTTATAAATTACCATAGATAACAGGGTGTCAAAGATATTAGAATCTTGAATTTACGTCATTTCTCTCCATTGCATCAACTAAAAATATTAATATACAAGAAGCCTAAAATTATCGATTGTATTTTCTAATTCCCATTATTTTCTACTCTTTTTACTTTCTTCAAGAGAAATCATTGCGACGGACCAGAATCAACCTCTCGAATCAGATTTCGGTATCTTTATTTTCATAATCTATAAGTTTCAGAAAATATGAATCGTCCGATCCCCAAGAAAGTATTGTTTGGGTGGCGCATATTGGGCACACTCGGTTTTCTTCGTGGCAATATTTTTTTTTTAAATATAGTTGCATCGACTGCGAGCCGAGCAGTTGGACGATTATACCGCTACATTAATAGTTGTTTCCTTGTCCCGGGATAGATAAAAATTTTTCTCGGTATGTACTGGTGCAAAAGCTCTCGCGTACGAAATGATCCAAAGGGTAGCTCGTACTTGCTACATCTCGGCTCGTATACACATATATAAATAAGGAGAACGGATGGCCGTAAAGCCCGCAACTGCAGTTCGGAAAAATCCAGACTAGAGCGAAGGGGCTGGGGAAACTCGGTCAGGTCGGGGGCCGCAATATAACGGGACAATATACGCAGGGTCGGAAAGTCGCACCTACAGTCGGGGGGCCCGGGGCAAGAGTTTGCAGTTTCGGCGTGTCATTGATGGGCGGCTATTACGCGTTGCGTCGTCGTTGCGCGATCGATTGTTCTGCAGTGCAGTCTCCGAGTTGACGCGGCCCGTAAATCTCGGCGGGGGCGCGGGCCTGATTTACAATGGACGCGACGCAACGCTTGTGCAATGTTGCGCGCGGGACTCGAGGCGCGTGCGGGCGCAGGTACGAGAGCGGCCGGCCGCCATAAATTGCCATCGCGCAATCCTGACCGAAACTGGAGCAGCATAGCCTTTCAAACGCGCCTTTATGGTCGACCCCGAGCCCGCGCGAGGGGGTAAACACGCTCGGAATACAAGACGTGACCTTCCGCCTTCCATTGCCGGCCCGCGGTATTGCACGTGCAGCCCTCGCGCACCGATTTCGCATAGCGCGTCCAGTCCGTTTTATTTCGTTCACGTGGCAGCCCGTTTGATCGGCTGCTGACGATTGCGATCGATCGAGTTACACTGCAGCGATGATGATTCGTGAATGTCAATTCAGGAATACGAAAAGTTGGGCCTTACGGCTGTAATTGTCGCACCTGTTTGGCTGCCCGGAAACCAGCTCACCAAATTTCAGCAAGTTTCGAGACAACCAGAGGTTCGATGGTCATACGATAATATATTGTAACGGTTAACATTTTTTTTACAACTCTATTAAATTCTTACAGTGCAAAATCATTGTAAGAAGGTGGATGAAAAATTCACTTTATTCCAGTGAATTAATTCACTTTAGTTAGTTGCGAATTTTATGTAAAAATGGTTGCTATTGAACCTCATGGAGTGAAAATTCACTTATGTTACACAAGAAATCCACTGCAAACCAGTGAACTTGTCATCCACCATTCTTACAGTGATTTTTCACTGTAATGCAGTGAAGTATTTTAGTATTTAAGAGAGTATGATTTTTGTACAATACGAGCACACGGTTAGGCGCTATTAATAAGCTTTACTATAATCATGGGACAAAATAACAAACATTATATTTACAGGATATTCTACCCAAATATTTATAACTCAACATGTTCCTGTAGTGAAATATTCGGTGAAGTGACTGCATTGAATATGGACCAATTACTAGGACACGCAGGCTCCAGTGTATCCACCAAGGTAATTTTCACAAATGATAATAAGCAATAAATAGTTCGAAAGAAGAAAGAAGAAAGAACTTTTTTTGTCTTTTTCATTTGATTCCATTAGAAAATAATCCTTGATCCACCTTACAAACCTAACGGTGAGATGTCTCAGGTGGACGTACAACTCATGCCGCTTACTCTACATTGTTGTATATTCGGTACCGCAGGCCCAAACTTTGATCTTTGGAAGTAACTGCGAAAAACGTGGTCGCGATTTTTTCCAAATCCCACAGTCGAAAGTGTCACAAACGGCCTCCTTCCTTATCACACCCGTCTCCGAACACGAAGCGTGGAGCAGCACCGACCGATTGATCGGCCGCAACGGGCGCGCACAATCGCGTGTCATCGACGATCCGTCATGCACCGGTGTGTGCCCGCCCGAACCCCGAAGAAACTCTACTCCTATACGGCCAACAAAGCATTCCATCTCTCTTTTTTTCGCCACTCCCCCCCCGATGCATCGGCTCTCGCGTGTATACACGTATAGGGAAAACAGGTATACGCGCGCGTGGCCGAAGGGTTTTTTTTCCCTTCACCGGCGGCGCGCCGCAGGACGCATCGCGTTGCACAGGGCTGAATGCACTCGGGGGTTATATGTATACACGTGCACACACACGCACACACACACAGACACACAAGAGAGGAAAAGTAGAGTGGAGGAATTCCGCAATACGTCATTGTTCAGCCGAGCAGTCCGTGCAGGAATTGGCGGGATATCGCGGCACGGGATCGCTCGCCCGGCCGATCCAGTTCCTCCTCTCGCATCTGCTTAGGTATTACGTATTATTGAGTGGCTCGATGCGTGTCTGCGATTTTTTTTTCTCTCTACCTCCTTTCCGTCTCGAGAGAGAGAGAGAGAGAGGGGCTTAAGGCTTTTTCTATTTCGAATCCCCCCGCGACAGGCGGGAGAGCCTGGATGTGTATGTATGTATATGCTTTCGTTCGTCTACGTCCCAAAAGGAGAATGGCAGAATGAAAATTTTGATTCTGACGGGAACAATGGGGAAAGTCTGCGGCCGAAGAACCAAAGCGTATATACGCGGAATAAGCTTTTCGAGAGATCGCCTCGTTTGTTTCGTGAATCGACGTGCAGCTTTTTTTTCAAAGCAACTTTTCACGTTCGATCGGTCTGATGTCTCTTTGTCTCTCTCTCTCTCTCTCTCAACTCCTTTGTTGAAAATTAATCATTTTGATGTTGTATCTCAACCCAACGAAAATATATAGTGAAATAAACCGAATATCCAACATTACTACCCGCGTAAACATTTTCGAGCTTGGCGAAGATTTGGTGAAAGTTTGGGATTGCTCGACGAGGATTGGCCAAACTTGAAAAATATAACGACCAATTCGTACCTTTTTTTTAAGGTTAAGGAAGAGTCTAATAAGCCAGGAACTATTTTCCAAATTTAGCGGAGAACTTTATGACCAAAACGTACTTTGCGTTGGAGAAAAATATTGAAAATTTTGATATTTCAAGCTCCAAACAGGTTATGGTATCGTATAACCGAAAAATTGAATTTTAGAAAACTACAAAATACATACGTCGGTCTCGACATTATTACGGGAGAGTATTGACATAGTACAGTATTTTGCATTATTACAAATTTTTTTCCAGTGGCCGGACTAAAAAAAGTCGAGTTGACGTATGTTATATAGAGCGGAAATAATGAACACAGGTATCCCGATTGACACAACTCTCCGTTTGTTCACAAACTGCGACTGTACGGCCAAAATAAAAATGTATAACTTTGATTCGTTGCTTCGCGAGCCTGCCCCGTTTCGCAAATAAGACAACCCACTTTCATTTCTCAATGTAACATCGGTAAAAACATCTATCAGCTCACGGGACAGAGGATTTTTCGGAGATAGTTACTCCGGGCCGGCGAACTAATCAACACCGTCCATCTGCGCAAATGAGGCGAGCATATCTATACACACAGCCGCAAGGCTGCGTCAGTAATTCTTTCGGCGGCGACTTAGCTGCCGTCGCGCTTATAATGGCCGCAGAGGCTCGATTCGAAATTTGAGAAATCCTTTCTGCCCGACAGGAGAAATCCAGGCTGCGCCGCGTTAAACTCGTCGTTTCGCTGCGCGCGGGCGCGCGCTCGCAAACATAATTATCTGTCTCGGGGTCCTTTTGCCCGAACTGCTCTCCCCCCACCCCCACTCTTCTCAAAAACAAATCCGCGTAATCTTGCCCCAGGTGCGCCGGAGATAGCGCGACGATACAGACGAACTCTTCGTTTATCGTCCAGTGCCGACCGAGGTATTAGGCAAATGTCGACGTCGCGATCCGGCTCATCTTTTTCGCCGCATGCATTTGCCCGCACTGAGGAGGAAGGGTATGGGATCCTAGGGATATTATAATTCCAGTTATAATTACCATGTTTTGGGTGCTGGCCACAGTAAAAATATAGTGACCATTGCAAGTTTTTTTTTTCTCTCAGCGCAGTCGTGAAATTTCCACCACAGTCAATAGTGATTTTTCATTATTTCAAATAAAGAAATCGATCCCTCAAGAGCACGACATATATACGTATAAATAATTGACGGATTTTCTCGCCACTCGCTTAAATCCTTACAGTGAAAAGCCACAGTATGAAAGTGAGTGATCACTGTAAGAAGGTGAATCAAAAATTCACAGGATTGCAGTGAATTTCTTATGTAAAAAAAGTGAATTTTCAGTTTAGTTCCATGATTTTTGATCGAAAACATTTTTACACAAAATTCACAGTAACTAAAGTGTGAATTTAAACCCCACTTATTAGTTGTGTGATGTAGTATTGCAAATTTTATGTAAAAATGTTTTCTATCAAAACTCAATCAAAAGTGAAAATTCACTTTTTTTACATAAGAAATTCATTGCAATCCAGTGAATTTGTCATCCACCTTCTTACAGTGATTTTCCACTGCAACCCAGTAGTTTTCAACTGTAAGGATTCAAGAGAGCACACAGTGTAACGATCGCTAAGGATAAACTAACGGTGGTACGCTGGCGTTGCGCAAAATTATTTTTTCTCAAATGGCTTCGGAGCTATAGGTTAGCGCTCGACGCTCGTTAAAAGTAAAACGAGCCCGGGATCAGGCGCGCGTCGAGAGACTCTCTTGCGGAAAAAAGGGGGTGGAAGGAAGAGCGGAGGGTCTTCCACGTGCCGGCGTAATCAGGAATATCATTAAACTCCCCGCGACTACTACTGTGCGGCGGAGAGCCGAGCCAACTCGTAATTCGCCACCCGATAGCTCTCGGCCACCCTCTATATACTTTTATTTCAAACCCCGCCGCGGTGCGCACTTTTTTTATTCCCTCCGATTTACTTGTATATACAAGGCGCGCGGCTACGAGACGGGAAGTTTCTGGAAGTTTTCAATCGTCATAGAGCTCGTATTTTTGACAAAAATTGTGAAAAATACAGATACTCGTTTCGTGATTCGCCGCGGTTGGATAGTTGGTTATCGATCAAACTTGGGTCTCCTCGTGACTGACGTCGTCCCGTGCCATGTATGATCGAGCCTCGCAATTGTCGAAACGACGCTTTGATTTATCAACAATTGACTTGGGCAAATGCGCAAACTATCGATGTATAGTTTGGGATAAGTCGTTTGCTAACTCATATACAATCGACTCGTCATGCTCGACTTATATCTTTGAAAATTACATCGCTCTTGGCAAGCGAGAATTGACGAGGGGAAAGAATAATCTGTGTCGTAGGTGATCCGTGTTTAGTATAATATTGATCCCCCGGTCTGGAAACAATCCAACTCATTTCAGATAAGCTTTCCAAATGCTATGTATATAATTGGCGAGAAATAATGATAATAATAATAGAATTCACCACTTCACCCAAGCCCACATTGCTATAGGAGTGTGTTATCGTTGAATCCAATTTGCCCGTGCAGGAAGCACGAACCTGATCGACGATGAATTGGAAGTAGCTAAGGAAGATAGATATTACACCACCTGCAGACTTCGCTCGGATGATGAGCAGTGCAGAGTACGAGACCTCTGCCCTCCACTGAGTTTATCCATTCATATATGGTTCGTTATTATAGAATAATGGTTATTGAAACAGTTTATTGTTTATTGCAATTATCCATTCATATATGGTTATAGTTATTATAGATTAATGGTTATTGAAACAGTTTATTATTTATTGCAATTAATTATGCATTTATAATGGAGAAAAAATGTAACCCAAAGAGGAGGACAAAAAGTCCTCGAAAAAATCAACGAGTGGCGGTCAATGAATTCTTCAATTCAATTTGATCTTCAACTTGTAACAGTCACAACGAAAAAATGTATATTAATTTTCTATTTTTTTAGTCTGTTCATAACCCGATTATTAAATTTAATTCACTGGGAATTGAAATTACGATGCGTCTTTTGACAATATTGTTTTTGAACCGACTTTCTCATTTTACAAATATTAAAGTTCACAGTACAACGTGCATCGAATCAAAAGTTATTTTTGACAATGCAATCACATTTCCGAGAGAAACAGGTGAACTATTTCCGAAAGAGCGGAGGAGTGGCGAACGATAGAGCGTGCCCATGCAGTGCGCAATCGTATGTACCCCACGAATTTTCGTGATGGATTAGCTGAATTCCATAAGCTATCGGATGAAGAAGAAACGATTTTTCGTATTCTCAAAGCATCGCAGGAACTCGGAGGGGCGCGTGTAAATGTATTTGTAGGCACGAAATCGATTAACCCACCGAGAAACCTTTGCCTTGTATATACGCACCAATCGCAAAGTGTACAGGCGCGTCGAAAGACGATCGCGCGTTTGAGCCGACACTTAAAATTTCAAAACGCCAAGATAATCTCGAGCCTTCGGAGGATGAATCGTTGAAGTTCACGGAGGGTTGCGACAGATATACATATACGCTCCCCCTCCCGGCAAGATTCCCGAGCCCCTCTCGAATATATTGCCTATAGGAAATTCAGGTGGGAAAAGAGGTGCTCGCGATGCTATCTCTCAAAACATTGGCCCCTTTAGGCATTAGAATAGATCGATCGATCGCCGAGAAAAGGGTTTCCTCGCGCTTATTTTGACAGGGACGCTTTGTCGCCGATTCGGAACTCGGCATCTGATGTGCTCGTCTATTCGAATGCGCGTCGAACTGATTTTTCGTTTGCCGGGGACCAAAGCGTTTTGCTCGTTTTGATCTGTGGGAATTGTATTACACGTGTACAACATTCCTGAGTGTCGCAGAGCTTTTCGAAAAAAATATAGGGATTCAAAAATAGTAACATTTTATATTAACCTGACGTTGTGTTATGTAGCGAGGTACGTCGCGAGACGCGATTGTCACAGTGATCTTGCCAACTTTAGCTGCCAACATTGGATATTCAGGGATAGACTTTCGGTTAATCTAACATGATTTTTCTAGCTATCGTTTTGTTATTTTTGTGTGAAATTCCAAGTAAGTTCGTGTAATTTTCGTATAATTTCTAATCATTACAATTTTGGAAAATCCAAGATTTACAAAAAAGAAAGGTCGTAAAATTATGTATTGCAGGTAATTCGTACTCGGGTCGAGATCTCGATAAATTTCATATCAATTTCAAGTTAATTTCTAGTATTTTCGGAGACACACGAGACAGTATATTTTTCACAGCAGCCGTTGTTTAAATACCTAGCCTTCTCGAAAATGGGGTGGGAGGGGGAAATCAATTTGAAATTCATTTAGCACACTTGTTTAATTCATTCACTCCTCCACAACGAACGTCCGTCCCAAAAATTGCCGGAGAAAGCTTGTATATACAGCAGCTCGAGCTGGCCGTGGCTCCAGCAAAGTTGCAAATCCTGTCAAGGGTGGCAGCTCTCGCGCACCGGCTGAAGAGAATTAATCCATCGGCGCGTGGTCGAGTTCGATTACATCGACTCTCGGGTCGCCGGGGAGTAGTGCGATAATCGGCAGGCGATACGTCGCCACGCGATAGGCATACCCACACACTGCACCCACCGACGCGACGGGGCTCGCGGTGCTCTTTATTAAAACTGGCGGGCTGAGAGCTAAGCGCGCGTTTCGGCTTGTTTTATAAGCCTGTCGCGCAGCTGCGGGGGGAAGAGAGCTCGATTTTTTATTAACCCCCGAGAGTTGATACACCGAGTGAGGGTTGCGCGGGAAGCTTCGAGAGCTTTTGGGGGAGGCGGAGCGAAGTTCCTTTTGCCAACGAGCGAGCCACGTGCCATATAATCTACTATGTACGGGGCCGCAGTGCAGCGGATACACCATAAGATACAATACCGAGAATACTCGGAGAGTCCAAAGAAATATCAAGGAATTTTCCCGAGCATTCAAAAGAATTCTTAGAAATTCTTAAGCGAATCACTCATTAAGAAAGACGATAAAGTTGTTCCCGAGATGGCGAAATTCGTCAAGTATCTGGCATCGTAATACGCAACAAACTTTGGATATTTCGTAGTTGCCTGACGCGTATACAGTAGTGCCGGAATCTGGGCAATACGAAGTCACTTTTTCGTTTTCAACCAAAACGTGAACAGACTCGAAAACATTTCTTCTGTCTGGTCTTTGATGAAATTGCTAAACGCTTCGAGCAGAGCAGTCACCTGAAATTAATCGCAACGTATTCCAAAACTATAATGAAAAAGTCAAACGACACCCGTGATGTATACCGTTGATTTCCAAGTCTCAATCGTCTCGAGTCTTGAACAGACGGTGATCGGCATACCAATGGCAATATAGTACAATCCGGTTGACTTGTCGATCGCACCGCAACACCCAGGTATACGTAATAAAAAGACGCGACCCTCTGTCTGTTGATTAATGTCACCGGCGATTCATCATATAAGCGCACCGCTGACGAGAAAAAAAACGCGCCAATACCTATACATCTATACCCCCGGCAGTAAATCTCCCGGTCTGTGAGGGGAGGGGCGGCACAAATCCACCTTGCACGCCAACAGGTAGGTCGTATACGCATATACGAGTACGGATGTGAGCGTACAGCATATATATAGGCGTCGTCATGGCGACCGGAAGGGTTAGGCTGGTAAGGGTTAATGAGATTGGTCGGGTACTACGGTTTCTGTGAGACCTAACAAGATGGCAGATCATCACGGACTATATGTTTTACCTGCGCTGACACATCGCTTTTTGATCGACTTGTGTCTATCAAAGTCGTCTTATCTCCGCGTCGGTCGTATGTTTTTTCCCACGACAGATGTTTTACAGTAGAATTTTCTCATGTCTTTAATGATAATAATGAAATTCTCCGATATCTTTAATAACGAGGTGAATGTACGAGTAATGAGCTCGCGGCTGATGTGTAAAACAATATTTTTTAAATTATATATATAAATAATGTACAGATACACGTTTATCTCAGATGACGAGAAAAACACTGCTAATTGTATTGACAGTATGTTTTCTCAAAGAGGTTTTCCGTGAAAAAATAATATAATACATTTCCATTTCTATATCTATATTTGTAAATTTTGGATTGACAAAAGTCTATAATTTTTACAAATGATTGCGTCACTGTGAGAATAAACCAATTAAGAAAGTACTGGAAATGGGTCTCAAACTGTGGCATGTATGGATGATTTACAGTGTAAATCATCCATTATCACAGTTAAACTTTTCGCACATCGTTTTGAAAAATACTAAACGCAACTCGTACGCACGTAATGTACTGTACTACATTCACAGTGTTCAAAAATACTTTCTTTCTCAAAATAATCTTGAGACTATTCATATTACCCTATTGAACGTTAAACATATTCTATATTTAAATATTATCCAGTTAAACGCTGTATAAATTGCGCTGCTTCACCATCGCCAAGTACTCACGATAGTCTTCTACTTGAATGTTGCAAGGCTCGATGTAAGATCAATCATTTACTCGTTCTACTTGTAAAGCGGACCGGCGCAGTTGAATACCCAAAACTCTTTTCAATGTCCAAACGTTTATAATATTTTCAAAATACTCCCTTCCAAACTCAGAAATAATTCGAACTATTATTATTAAATTGTATTATTTATTACGTGTTTTTTGTGTAATAAATTTTTAGCCTGATGAGGCCAGTGAACCTAACTGGCGAAACGTCGCATTAAGGGGGTAGCCTACCTAAATTTTAACATGGTTAAAAAAAAATCGTACGAGGCTGTAAATTTATATTCTAATTCATTTTTTTACGGCGGTTTCAATGACGTATCGACCACCCCGGAAAAAAAATTTTTTCACTGTAAAAAAATTTTTTCAATTTTTTAGAACGTACTTGGGATTTTTTTTCTCGGCTCCTAGAAGTCCAATCGCAAAACCGATACGTACGTTTGTGGACATTGTATTGAGGAACCCTCAAAAAAATTTTCAGCCCAAACCACTGAAAATAAGTCTCAATTATTCACCTCCTCCTGCATCACG
>JAJGXB010000589.1:0-10193 GCA_020882725.1 Aphelinus certus
ATTTCAGAAATCTTGCTGTAATCTTGCACTGCAATATTTTATTGTAATATTGTGAAATATTTCGTTGAATCTTTCATGAAATGTTGCTGCAATATTTTTGAAATATTTCATTGAAAGATACCAAATCCGCTTCCGAAAGCTGCATTAAAATATTGCAGCAATCTTGCTGAAATCTTGCACTGCAATATTTCTGCAATATTTCAATGCAGCTTTTGACTGTCCTCAATCTTGCAGTCAAATCTTGCAGGAATCTTGCAGCAATGTTGCATAGAATATTTCAGGAAAATATTTCAGAAATCTTGCTGTAATCTTGCACTGCAATATTTTATTGTAATATTGTGAAATATTTCGTTGAATCTTTCATGAAATGTTGCTGCAATATTTTTGAAATATTTCATTGAAAGATACCAAATCCGCTTCCGAAAGCTGCATTAAAATATTGCAGCAATCTTGCTGAAATCTTGCACTGAAATATTTCAGTGAAATATTTCAACGCAATGTTGCATGCTATGTGGGTTCCTATTAGATTAAAGTGAACGAATGATAACTTAAGAAATGGCTCCTCATAGGCATTGAGCTAAACTTTAAGATACTGTTTGCAGAGTTCCAAAATTCTCAGTCTATCATAGTCAAATTCGCGAAAAACCTTCAGGAGGTGGCGCATTGGCTGCAGTTACCTTACTTGTCGTCAACGTATACCTTTTTCAAAGCTAAAATTTTACCATGAAAGAAAGAATTAGTGATATGATTTTACATTTATTCAATTACATGTTTATGAATATGGAATTTATTAGTAGCAGAGAAAAATTATGAAGCGAAAAATGATAAGCGAATCCTGTAGTAGGATGATCTTATCATTTGAATATTTGGAATTCAATGCTCGATTTCAATATTTTCTCTTGTCATCATTGAAAAATTGAACGGAAAATTATTTTATGTTACTTCAAATGGAATTTGATTATTCTAATTCCGCGGCAGAAAATCATAAGGCAGAGAGATGATTTCATGTTCTTTAATTACGACACTGAACTTCTACGAGGCGATATTAGTTAGTTAATTAGTTTTTAATTTCATTATTCTCGTGTCAATAATAGAATATCAACCTAGACACGTTCACATTAATAACGTTACAATGATTGAGGGAGAATTGAAAAAATATTCATTCTGTAGTAGTAAGATAATCGTACTATTTGTATATTTTTCCATCCCATTTCAACCATTTATAATCTCTGTTGAACCTCTACAAAATTATATTGGTAGAGTGCTTGACTGTTGAGATATTCTAACATTATTAGCTCAGATGAACTTTTGCGCATGCGTGAGCGCAGCGCGGCTTTGGCGGCGGACCGCCGTGCCCACTTGATCGGTGTACGCCGAGTTGACCGGTCGACTTCACGGTTTGTCTGTGTATTATTAACATTAGCTTTTTCTACACGGTGGACTCTCTTAGAAACGACGGTTATCATAAAGGTGGTAGATAGATTAATAAACTCTTCGAAACCTCATATTTTTGTGTCCACTCTGTATCTTCACCCCGCCTGGTCATTTAAAATCGTTCTTTGACTCATGAATGTGTGATTTTTTCTACTAAATTTGAACAATATTATATTATTGGAAATGAGATATGATTTTGGTGAATCCTACTAGACTAATATGGTAGTTATAATAAAATCAATTCCGTTCATTTTACAAACAGATAGTCAATAAGTCTATTACAAATATGATCTGTAATGCTGATAGTGTCGCTTTAACTAGACAATCTATTTTTCCTCTGCATACTTACCAGGGAACTCTCTGTTAAATATCACCTGTTTGAATATTGAAAAATTGCCACAAGAAGATTTAGTGGAATGGGAGATCAAATGCAAGGTAGTCTCAAGACGTAATGAGATACACTATCATATACCGTGGTATCAGTTACTCCATTTTACTGAAAGAAGATATGGACCCATTTTGGCACTGTGCCCCAATCTGTCACTTTTCTCAGATTTTGAATTTCCGTTGCTTTCTGGCTTGCACCATTGGGCCTGGCCTGGCCATTGGGTTGAGTTTTACTACCTGCTTTTTTCGTTTTTTCCTTATTTCACTCTGCTAACTCAATGACAATAATCAAGTGTAATCATTCTCATTGTGATGTGCACCCTCCATAATTAAAATATGTATAAAATTGTCAGAGGTCATTTTCAGGGTGTAAATTAAGGTTGAAAATGCCTCTGAAAATGCAAAAACAGAAAAATCAGCAACTTCTCCTATTTATCAAAGAGGGTTAAAGTGCTCGGTGAAATCTCAAAGAATTCTGAGAATTCAATATGATGCCCTAGAACTTACAAACAAATTTTGAGCCAAATCAAATTTTTTCATGTTCGATCCCACAAAGAATTGCCCATATGTTCTCACCTTTTTCTGAATTGTCTGGTTAAAACGCTCTGAGGCAGACAGAGAGCAGGGAAGAACAGAGGCAGTGCGACAGTGCGATGACAAATCACACTTGTTCATCAAAAGCGCCGAAATCAGAAGACTACGCTCGGCTATCACATGTGAGGTGAGACGTCTTTTGATGCGTCCGCCGCCTGCGCTCTCTCTCTCTCTCTCTCTCGAAGACTGGTGATCTTTTTTCTCATAATACCTAATTCCAGGACAAGTTTTACCAAAAATTTAGTGTCATCAATTGCAATGGGCTGGAGAAAAGAGACGGGTATTTTCATTTCCAAAATGCTTGAGAATCCATCAATTCTTATGTCACCATCTCGTTTTGATTCGGCTTAAGACTTGACCAGAATAGTTTGTTCATAACGATTGGATCCTAGAAAATTATATCTGGATAGAAAAGTGCGCTGCATGATTTATGCTCAGTTTCTCAAGTATAATTGTTTGAAGTTCTCTTTTTCTTGTTATACCCCATTCTAGGACAGTTTTTTTGAAAAATTCAGTATCATCAATTGCAATTATCAGGAAAAAAAACATGGGTATTTTAATTTTCAATGTGCTTAAGCATCCATCAATTCTCATGTCTCTATCTCATCTAAATTCGGCTAGTGATTCAAGAGAAATAATTTGTTCATAACGATTCGAACAAACTGGATCTCGACAAAAAAGTGCTCTGCATAATTTGTGTTTAGTTTCTCGAGTAGAACCTGTTAGTGTTCTCTTTTCCCGGAATACCTAATTCCAAGACACTTTTTTTTTCAAAACTTCAGTATCAACAATTGCAATTGGCAGGGGAAAAATATGGGGAAAATTATGGGAAATTCAGCTACCGTCTATTAAGTGAATAGATAGGAAATCTTAATATTTACCAATTTCTTCGCATATTTTGATGAAATAATAAGCTAACTTTTGGTGGTTATGATATGCTGATCTGGATGATCAAAATTGAATTCAGAGTACTATAGTAAGTATCATGATAGTCTAATGACTACCTATTATCGTAAGCTTATTTTTTCTTAGAAACTTCGGCTGATTTCCGGGGGAAAATCTCATAGCTATAATGTTGCAAATATTGAGAAATTACATATACTTTTTCAGAACTTCTCCACAGGAAATATATCCAAGAAGTGCATTGCAATATTCCATGAAACAATATATTCGAATTACTCCTAATATCACAATCATTTACCGTAAGATTCAGGAAGCTGAGATTCACGTAGAATACTTTTCTAAATAGATTATATTTCTGACATCAAAACCACTGTTCGAAAGCTCAATCACCAAGATCTAATATATTCTGACCTTCTAAGTACGAAGGCTCATCGGATACAGTAATAAATATCAAGAAAACAGCTATTACACTGGTTTGAACACCCGCTAATGAGGTCAGACTTGACTGGATCTTGGTGACTGAGCTTCCGGACATGACCAAGTATATTACAAATAGAATCCTTTCTACTGAATTAGTCTACGTCAACCTTAGCTCTTTAGATCTCACGGGAAGTACTATCACATATGTCAAAATCACTATATTGGGAAAAAAACAGTTTAAAGTTGAATCGCAAAAACAAATCACTGTCACTTATGAATTTTGATAACTTCATCTTCCTAAGAGTTTCTGCACGCTGCCACTGACACCAACTCTTATTGCCAGATGGACAGAACTGATGTTGAGGTTGGGAATATGTTCACTTCTTGTGACAATATGTGGCCCAAATAGCCTTATTCGCGTCAGCGACAGATTGACTCCTGTCTCGTATAGCCTTGCCATGATAGTGAGTGATTTGATCTATAACTGCACCAGTTATGCATCCTCTTCCACCAATAGTCTTTTTGTCGCTCCTTAACTTTGATCCATACTCTTTTTCCTGTATTTTGAGTCAAGTCATAGGAGAACTGGACAACTGGCTGAGGAAGATCTATGACTCCACAGAATGTCCCATAGCTTGCTAAAACTTGGCCAAGCAATCTTATTTTCAAATCATTTTGTCGATTGATATCGTAGATGTTTCTCTTTGCACCAATATAAGGACTAGATAAAATTTCAAAACACTTACTACAACTTTCCCATTTCACATTTGAATTGAAACCGAGACTACGGATATCATTTTCTTCTATCGAATTACGCTACCACTACACTTACATTTCAACATTTCATGTAGAGTTGGGAAAAATATATTAATATCTATAAATATTTCAGGAGGTCCATCCTTGTTAACAGTAGATTCTTGTTTCTTGATTTTCTTTCTCGAAGTTAAGACTGATTTTGAACTCTCTTTGAAGATCTATCTAGTGCTGATTACAGTCTAACACATTTTCTAGCCACTACATACTGGCTGCCAAGAGACACTCGTTCCCTCTTCCTACCTGTGGAGTGTCTTCTATATCTCCTGTTTCTTTTCTTCTGTGTTGGCATATTTTTCAAAACAAGGATATGATCATGAATAAATTTCTCTCTCAAAAATTTATTCAAATAAATATTAGTTCCAATAGATACATACTACTTGTGACTAAGCATGATGGAGAATTTTTCCTATATTCATATTTTTACTTTGAAAGAACGAAGGTGTAACCCGTAATGAGCCTGTATTTGAGAATAAAAAATGTAAAAGTAAGGGCTATTCCACACTCATGATTTAGTTTCACACATGAGATTTGAACGCCTGTCCATATGTAATACTAGCATCCCCCGTTGCGGCTTCGCCCACGAATATCTGTATTAAGTTTCAGATTCTGTTATTCTCGAAAGTCTCCAGAAAAAACGGAAATTATTCCCACTCATAGGTTTGTTATCAAATTTTTTGTTCTAGCGGTAGCAAAGTGCCAACTTTGCGTCTTGTCGTTTGCAAAGAAGGGTACCTTTCTCCCGCGGGATACGAAAAATAGTATATGCACCTCGCACATCCAGGTTATTTCTTAACTGTTTCTGGAGCGATAGCGATTTCAGCGCTAATCTGACTGGCCTATACTAGCTCAATTCCTGCCACATTATACTCCCTAACAGAGCGATCTTAACGAAGGTTTCACATTTGTCTGATTCTGATTGTATACTGACACATCCGAACATCGGAGTCAAAGTATATTGTTCACAAACATGAAATATGTTCCAATTTGGAATAATCGAATAGGAGACTTCGATACACACGATCCCATAATGAGACTTTGCAAATTTCCAAGATCTTTTATATAGTCTAAAGAACGCCAGTTCTCTTGTGAGTGAGCGCGCTCTATTAGTGACGCGCCACCGACGATAAGTATGCGCAGCAAGCGACGAGGGGGCGCGACTAGTCATCATACAGCCCATACGTTATACACGTGTGACTCAGCGCCTCGTCATCTACAGGCACGCCATGGTACTCGGTCGGTTATCCCCACTACAAAAAAATACATCGCATGTTTCTTGGTTTCTGCACATAATTCAAAGATGCCTCATATCCAAAAACATGCCTGGGGTGGTCAACAACCAACTATCAAATTTTCTTGAAAATTGGTTGAGTAGTATTTGAGACTATCGGCCACAAAAACAGCCTGCTCTTCTATAGAGTAGTATAGATTTTCATTCATACAATGATTATACATACATTTTGTCTCATAATAGTTGTAACCTTGCCGCGGGAAACACAAAACATTGGCGTTCGAGCCATTCATTGCAAATTATATGGAATAAATGTTCAAAGCTCATGCTTTGTGATAATATTATCATCATGATTGGCAAAGGGTGGGAAATTGAAAAAAATGTTCATCGTCGAATATCGATTTTTTTTCGATGATTGAGCGTTCTAAAATCGATACAAAACATTTTCTTGTAGAGAAAGAAATAGTTCAGCATAGTTACCGAAAATAATGATTTTGGTCGGTAATCACTTGAAACATGACTTCAGTTGATCTGGCACAACTTTGTCAAGATGCCGAATTCTTTGAAACGAGGTTCGGCATTCGAAAAAGGAGACTCTAATAGCACGAAGAAAAAAATTTTTGGATTTTGAAGCACATGTAACCTCTTAAACCTTACTTTTCTACGTGATGAAAAATACTGTTCGAGACCGGGGCAAAAGATAATTCATAGGCTCGTGTGATTACCACTTTTACTCAGTTTGGGCAGTAAACCTCTCCAAGTGACAAAAAACCGTCTTCACTACACTAATATTCAGCCGGAAATTTCGTACACAGGTCAGTCGTATGACTTGAGTTCATTTTCGAACAAAATCCGTTGTTCATTTCCTGGGGCAACCGATGCTGATGATGTTTTCAATGTATAAGCTATATGTATAAATTATAATTCCACTCAAATACCCGTTGGAACTCGAAAACTCAAAGATTAACGAAAATCAGCGAGATAATTTCCGTTTACACAGTCCACTATTAGTTAATTCCAAGATAACATTCATGTTGAAATTCCCAGTGAGGATATCATGCCTTCGGGTCATCAATTCCAGCTGACCTCTACAGATATGTTCCTTGACACTGGAGCAACCTATTGGTAGAGTTTGAAGTTCCAGCGCTAGGGTCTAGAGCTTGATATGACTTGAGACCAAGCTATTTGTACATATACATATCTGCCTTGATTTGACTAAAATCCTCATGATTTTTGTAATATCATCGGAAATATGAAATATGGAATATGGAATATAGTGTATTTCACTTTTTCTGGTACTATTCATAAATATTAACTCATGAAATCGACTTATATTGTGTGAACTGTATGGCTAAGGTTCGTGAAGCTATTGACGGGTTGTTTCAAATCACACTCTCCGTTAATATTAGCCAATTTTATGTATGAATAACTCGAAATGTGATTTGAGACCACTCGTCAATAGCTGTTCCCACAATATAAGTGAATCCCATGAGTTAATATTCATTAATAGTACCGAAGAAAGTGAAATACAACATTTTCTTAATGAAATCATAAAAATGTATACAATTTGAATGTGGACTCTCGTGCATATACGCCTACTCTGAATATGGACAATAATTTCATATATGGTAATGTGTATGCCACATTCAGCTAACAGACGTGATTTTACATTTTAATAGCACACGTCCTAGTGATAAAATATATTTCACTGCTCTACACCAACTCAGCTTTGACTGTGATACAGGATGGAGCCAGGGTTAGGAATGAATAGTAATCCCAGAAGTCTGTATCAATATCTATCCAAAATTTTTATACTTGCTATCATGATCTCCTCATTATACAATCAATAAAAAATTCATTCTACTATATTCTATTTGTCCTACTATCCTGGGACAAATTTAATATTATAAATGGATAAATCATAAATTTCAACTGTTTATAACAATATGATACATAACATCAGAGTTTTGCAGCAGCGATATTTGACTCATTCTGAATTGCTTGATTTTTCACTGTAATTATCCGTACTAATCCTGGGATTATCATCTTTCATCGGACTGGAATTTTGAATAAAGTTCTGTGGTCTGATAACTGTTGGTAAATATCCTGTTCCAGTATATGGAACTGCTAAAAAACGATGTCTTGTACGCGGTGAGTGAGAGCAAAATATATTGCTTGATCTAGAAATGTACTGAGAGTTGCCAGTAACCACTGCGTCTTGAGTTGTTGACACTGGAGTAGAAGATCTGGACCATATATTGAATTCCAATTCAGATGACCTATCAGCTTCACAGAGCAGGACTTCCATAGTTGACAGAATATCTCCTGAACAGAAATGAGATGTACTGTATCATATTGAATATTCAATTTTCCTGGAGTTCCATATTTTCTACGGAAGCATAATAGAATGTTCGTTGGGAGTCCCGCTGGAATTCAACGGTATAGTTTCATGGATATTGAGAGAGTAAGTTATGTCACTTTTATTCATAGACTTTGTTACGAAAGTCAAGAACATTATCTGAGTAGAATTAGGCTCAAAATGACCATGGTATGGATGTTGCGAGGTGGTAGCAAAAAAACAATTGGAATCGTTTCAGAACAGTATCAAGAAAGTTATCTTCACTCCCGCACGCTGAAAAATATGTGCGTCTTGAGTTATCAACAATTTAGTGAAAAAATGTCCATTTTTTTCATATTATCGCGAATAACTCAATAACTATGAGGCTTAGGAAGATAATTTACGGGAAAAATAATGTTCCTGATAAAATTTTGCACAAGATAGCATTGGTTTAATATCGGAAAATATATTTTTACAATGTGTTATAGCTTAAATAACATTAAAAAAGCGAGAAAATGCTCACATATTTTTACAAGTAATTAAAATCGATTGAAATGCTCACCGTCCAAGATTTGGGTACTTCATTATGATAGAAATACCCATGCGAAATTTCATTTAAATCGGAAAATTAGTTTTTGTGCAATCCATTTGTTAACTAACATTTTTACTGAAATTGTCAACATTGCCACATCCAGAATCCGGCCTGAAAATGGTCGCCAATTTTTCTTTCCATACTTTTTGAGCTGATCTTCCATTTAGCATTATAGTTATTTCTATCATTCCACATATTTTTACAACATTATGATTTTTTTTGTAAAACCAGCCAAATTTTACCTTGATAATGAATTGAATATCTTCCCCATTCCTGGGTCTTTTTGGAAATGAATAAAAAGATATGAAATAAATATGAGTAGCCGCTTACTTTAAGCTTTTACTCGTCGAAATCGGCCCATTAGAACCGGAGTTATATTGTTATAAACATATTGGTTGTTTACGTCGAAATGGTAGCGGCTACAGCGATAAAAAAATACTGTTGGCTTTTGTGATATGTACCGTATCATGGTACTTTCGATGAAACGTGTTTCATGATAAGAATGTTCGCAAAAAACATTCATGAAACAGTCCAATAATGCCCGAAATCGGCTCTCTCAGCCGACTCGCCGGCCGGGCGGGGAGAGGGGGGAGCGCTCGGCAGCCTCGCGAGTCGGTGAATATCGATTTCAAATTGGACTCGCTCGGAAAAATCCTTGATATCTCTGTACCTATTCATTGTAGAAGGATGATTTTTTTTAATTCGATATTCAAAATCACAAGAAATGCAATGGTCGAATCAGCGCTTCAAAAAAATTACCATGTCGATCTACATTTTTCATGTTCCTCCCTATTTATTTATAAATTGACAGTAAGTCACGTTGAACAATAAATTTCTAACGTAATTGCCTATATATATATATATTCATGCGAAACGAGGGACGCTCATCAGCTATATTTTTTCTTTTCCTTCGCAAATGGGAAGTTCCGCGTCAAGTGAGCATGGTCAAAATTTTTTTCGCAATTCTGCATTGACGAATTGATTTGTATCCATCACCAGAATACTCAAAAATTCTATCAGATTTTTATGTGCATGTATGTGGAAGTTAGTACAATTACTCAAAACCTGAATCATTCAAAATTTCACCTTTTTCCCAATTTTTAGAGCCCAAATAATCTTGTCTGTATGTGAAAATGAAAAAAAGTTGAGAGCAAAAAATTATGCTGAATACTACAAAGATTATAAATAGTAGATTACGATACATGGCCAGAAAGTCGGATTTCCTGGAGTGCGGGGTTAGGACGGCCGAGGCGAAGCCGAGGCCGTCATATAGCACGCCAGCGAATCCAACTCTATGGCCAAGTGCCGTATACTATTTTTCTTCAGCCCCGGCCGAAAGTACGTCCAACAATTGCTAATAATTGAAATATCTAAGCTGGCTATATACATGTATATAATTTTTTTGTGGACAGTGTCAGCAACCCACCCTGCCGGTCAATTCGCGCAGCGCCAGACGAGTATGTAGCTTTTGCTATATATAT